>CACRXK020002121.1:16892-46115 GCA_902702795.2 Paramuricea clavata
TGAAGGGGGGGGGGGGGTCGTATTCCCATTTCCCAGCCCAAATTTTGACTAAATCCCATTGTCCCAGAGCACAATCCCATCAATTCAGTGGCTGTCCTGCTCAAATCTTAATCCCATTCCCATTTTCTATTGTTTTTTTTGCTGTTGAATCCCAGTCCCAGTACATGAAATCCCATTTTCCCACCCAAAAATAAGCAAATCCTAGTTCCCATTTTACCCCTTCAGGACCCTCATGCATGGCTTTGGATTGGATTTCACTCATGTTGACCGAAGACATGAGGTATGCTGACACCAGAGCATTCCTTAAAAGTTGAGTTATTGAAGGGAAAACAAAATAATGTTTAAAGTTAGTATAATGTTTATAAGAAGACGCATTCTTAATGAATCACCAATAATGTAAGAATGAGAAGCTAAATGACGTAAGAGAAACCAAAAACTTACCAAGATTGTAGGAATGAGATTTGATAGCTGATAGAATCATAGAACAAGTCTATAAGACAAAGTCTAAGTGGAATACCATATTTCTGGATCAGTGTTTGGTTATCATGCATAGACTTAATACTACTTACACTAATACTATTACTAGATCTATTTTAAACCCACTCGGAGCAAGGAGCAAGTATTTAATCATACTGCGCGAAAACGTATTTTTGAAACTGGGGGAAAAGTCGTTTCTATATCTCTTGCTATGAAATAGTTTAATTAAACGTACTATATATTTTATTTCAAGTTACTACATCTAAACAATTTCTTTTCATTCTTTTCTTGAAACATTTACTTGAAGAGATTTTTTATTATTAATATTATTCAACACAACCAAGGGCCTATCAAGTTTTCTGTATATAGCTATCGTGTTTTTGAAAGTTTTCGCAGTTTTGCCCATTGCCCCTTGCCCTTGCCTAATTGGTATATATTACTAGTCTTTTCGCTGTCGGTATCTATTAAGGGGTGTATAGATCACAACCTCGCAAGCAAGGGTCTCACACCCGCGGCGGGACAGAGACCCTTGTAAAGGCTGGTCACGTGACCTCCCAGATTCTGGGAGGTAAGTCAAATTATACTGAGAGAGGGGTGGTTGAGGAGCGGGTCTGTAAATTTCTCATATTCCCCAAATATGAAAAATTTACAAACCCGCTCCTCAACCACCCCTCTCTCAGTATAATTTGATTTACCTCCCAGAATCTGGGAGGTCACGTGACCAGCCTTTACAAGGGTTTCCGTCCCGCCGCGGGTGTGGAGGCCCTTGTTTGCGAGGTCTCCGTCCCGCCGCGGGTGTGGAGGCCCTTGTTTGCGAGGTTGTATAGATCACTGGTGAATGGGGACCCACAATATAAGTTGGTTGTTGTGTACGATATTGTATATATTGTAAGTACAGTGTTAGGCTACTGTATAATACGCAATTTACCAGACCTGTCGTATAACATATGAAAACATCATTTGAAAACGGACTGAAATTTTATATATAAACGGCAATATACAGTCTGGGGATGGAAATTGAAGAATGATGTTGAGGCTGTGCCGGTCTTTAATAAATGCAATAATGACAGGTAATAATTCTGCAACTAATAATGATCTGACTGCATTGTCGCTAATAAGGAAAACTTGTAAGGAATCAATGCCAGTGAAAATTGGCAAGGAAACTTGCATGGGAAGGAAGCTTGCTCGCCGCTGATCGAACTTTACCGAATAGATTGACACACAAGCAGTTGCTATAAATACAACTTTGGCTAGACTTACTACTAAAATCGGTGGGGTGTATATACGCAGTTATATATAGTAGCGATGTATTATAGGGCCGATAATTTGGCATTCTCAGTAAATTAAAACGGAGCAAAATTGGCAGATGAGATCATGGCCAGGAAATTTTCAGTGTGTAGGGTGTCCCCAAGTCCAAGACTGAGATTGGCCGGGATTTTTTCTTAAATTTAAAAGATTTGCAATGAAAAAACATTTGTGATTTGAATAATCTTATATGATGACAAGAGTCGTTGAGTCAGTTGTTCAAAACTGATTATAGCGCTAACCCTGCATGCATGACTTAAAATTTAACCCGTTGTTTTGGTTTGGGTGCATCTGAAAATCCGTTTGTTGAAAACTTTAAAACTAATAATACTTCTGTTGACCCAGTCATCCAGACAAGATTTCTGGGGAAATATCTCCATGTTTATAAACAAGCTGTTGGGATGATTGCTGTGAAGTGTTTTGTTAACCTAGGATTAAGCTAACCTGCTTGTGGACACTCACTGGACAACCGGCGACCGGCCCCTAAGAAAACACCATTGACACTGTTATTAATACTAAGACACTTAGCCAAGAAAAAAGTTATAAGCCGCACAACTGCAACTGCAGAGCATATATAATATACCAGTTATATACCTTAAATTATCTTCACATTCATTAATTTCATTAATTAATAAACTGGTTAATTGTTCATGAAAGGTTTTTACTGAGCTGGGAGCATTTACATAGGCACACCGCATGCTTTTCTTATCATATTGAGATCAATCATTAATTGTGTATCTCCAACACGTTTTTGAGATCATTGGCAGAGGAAACCCCAAGTCACGCGAGGAACAACTGTCAGTCGTTTGTGTTGAAAAATTGTTTTGCAATGACAACGTTAAAGAAAACCGTGTCCCGCGAGTATAACATTAACTTATAACTCTGTAACATGAAAAAAAAATGGCAAGGTTAATTAAAAATACATAATAGAACACAAAACACGTCTATTTTGTACCGGAGTAAAGAAAAGTAAAAAGTTGACAGTTGCACAGGTGTTAACTTTCCCTTCCATGTAATTTTATTATTCATCATCAGTCACACGGAACGGTTTCAAATAACAAAAAAACTTTCTAAGGTTATCTAAAATTTTCTGCTGACGTGTTAGTTTCCAAAAAGAATCAAGAGGATCTGAAAAAGTGCCTGGGTGTACCAGGTTGAAAACCACCCATATATATTTTCTCACCTATTTTGATCTTGGATTTCATTCAACTGACCTTGAACATTTGACATATTTGAAATAGTTTTATGACAATTCATTTGAAATAATTAGGCCTGCGTAAGACTTGTTATCACCTTTGTTTGAAGCTATCTATAAGTAAGCTTGACACTTGCCTCATATAGTCATTCAACCTATTACAGTAGTCGATAGCAGACTGGAAACATGCAGATGACAATGCTACTGAATTTCCTCTTTTTGTTTTGGAGCGCAGTTTTTGCATCAAGTGCAGGTTCGAAAATCATTTCAGTTTCTTGTTTACTGTTTACTGTTTATCTATTTATCTGTTTAGTAAAATGAGTTGTATTTGTGGCAGTCTCGTGTATATCTGCATGTGTCTTAGTATCTGGTCTGGATCTGTTAAGTAAATATATATAAGTTAGAATTACTATCACTTGAATCGATATTGCTCCGTAATTACTCTTATACGGAAGAACAATAATCGATTATTTGCCTATTTAAAAGCAATTTTATATTCTGTGAAATAATCGTTATATGCCGGGATTGCGTGACAGCGTTAAAATCACGTTATCGTTGTGTTTGATCATGCAAGTAAATGTTCTCACGTTGCGAGTCATGCGACTAGATTCTCTGTGGTCGATCATTAGCTGACCTATCTCTGACATCTCTTGAATGGACACGTTTCATTTATATTTCACTAATGTGAAACGGCAATAATCGAATGGTATTTAGCCTATATATGAATAGGCCATGTAGCAGTCTTATAATTTGGAGATAAATATAGAAGGGAATGAAATTAAGATGTTGATGAATTTGGTTACTCCTATAGTAGTGTGAACAGTTCCTCTGTATGTAGCAGTTACTGAAATCCACCAATTGTGGTCAACAAGTATATATCTGAAAGTATAGCTTTAGAATAGCGGAACCGATATCTATCTTAAATATATACCCTGGGAACGAGGTTGAAATATATAATGGATGAGTATAAATAATCGCATTTGGTATGATATAATTAGATCAACTCTTAACTCAAATACGCGTGAAGATTAATCATGATCAAAGCACTATTTGGTATTTATAAAAGATCAGGAATTGTTTCTTCCTTTAATTACTAAATGTTTGATTAAGTTGTCTCCAACAAAATTAGGCCTTTAGGCGATGTTATTGATATATATTTGATTAACGAACACACATGGACAATTCGGCCCAAAGCAATTAATTCTGAACGTGATGAATGCTAAGTAAACGACCAAATTAAGCTAGACTCCCAGAAAGTTCACTTTGCATATGATATATGTTGGCACTTTTCGTAGATAACATGCATTGAGGTCGCGCTTCATAGCGCGTAAATAGTTCTTCATTCAACCTGTTTTCAACGGCAAATTGACTTCGTGATTATGGTATGCCTTTCTGCCATTTTTGTGAAACTTTATATATAACTATCTAAAGTTTTAAGTTTAGTGAAATAGAATGACTCAACGGTTCTCAAAGTTTATGTAAAACCGAGGGCATGTCAGGAGACTCCGCCAAGTACAACATTGAAGAAACTGTACGTTATAGTACAACTTTAATGTGTTTGTCTAGGTTTATTATATAACGTTTAGTATTTCTTGTTTGTGCTGAAATAGGTCATGCACAATTGTCCATCCTTGTCAGGTGTGAGATAAAGCATTCATATGGAAAATTTTATCCCACTTAACTGAGATCCCATCTAACCGGACTGGCCTGTCTCTCATATTATAAGAACACACAATGTTTTTCTGTGCATTAATTTGTAGCAATGACATCAGATGTGATTACCAGTTACATGCAAGGCGCATAATCCTGTATTACGTACGGCGGCACTTGGATGTGCGTCTTAACCTGAAGTGCAAGGATCATAAAATATGATGATTATAAGATTAGTGTAAATAGTACTCCTGTGTATTAATATTTTAAAAACAAAAACACTTCTCACCTTTGACTTTCCTTTCAGCGGTATAAATATCACTCGCGCATTTCATCACTTTCTCTTTCCATTCTCGGATTTATTTCTTTGATTAATACATTTTTAGTACCTCTTCGCAGAAAACGCCTCCAGATTAAAACAGGGTCCATATTCACAATTATACGTACTCTGTGTCAACAGCAATAGTATTTCAGCAAATATAAGGAAAACGTTAATACGTTATATTGCTTTATCGCAGTGCGCAAGAAATTTACTTGTGCGCATGTAAATAAAGATGGTAGTAAATGGATAGACTAGAACTGGCATACCTTCAGTGATTGAGAATACTGGGAATAGTGTTATGAGCCCTTACGACTTATCCCTGTACAATCGTCTTATCAACCTCGTTCCCAGGCTTTGAACGAGGTTAGCCTCTTTTGTATTTTTCGCGCGCGTACTTACAACATTTTTACGTGATATCATATGTACTCAGTGGCGTAACGGAGGGGGGGTGGGCCTTAGGCATGTTTGGTGTGGGGGCCCCTGTTGATTGTTGTCATTGTTTGACTGAGATATTATATTTAAATTGAATATTTATAGAATGTTCTGGAAAATTCCGTGTCTACTGTCTATAACAATAATAATAACAGTCTCCAACACATGTAACAACCAATAAGAATAAATTTTGTTTTTATTTTCGAGATGGCTACCGTTGTCGATGGAGGCTTTATTATTTAGCATTATTAATTTTGCATTTTCCCATTGATTCTAACCGGCAGTTTTTACGTTTTCTAATTTTCTGGGTGATTTTCTAATTTTCTGGCCCTTAGTTTTTGAACTAAATCTACCCAATGAGCGTTACGCCACTGTGTGTACCGCCTCACATAGCAATAGTTTATAGCAATAGTTGTTTTAGACATTTGGGCATTTTATAATTACACGCGAGTAGAATTCGTAAGTTGTGATCGAATCAGGTGTTGATGTTTCTGATATTGAATTAGTGTATTTAGTGACCGCGCCTAAATTAAATGTCAAACCAGGGTTTATTTTAACGTGCAGTTCTACACAAAATGTACAGTTCTAAACCCATTTGTGCAGTTCTTAAAACACAAATGTGCAGTCACCAAACTAATAAAAATAGCCTTAATTAAAACAGTCTTCTCATTTATTCGTTATACTCTTGTGGATGCTCCAGAAAATTCCAGAAATGCTGTCATTAATTGAGCATCAAAAATATAAAGGTTTTCGGCTGGGGGAGGACTCCAGACCCTCCTATTTTCCTCACAAATCACTTACGTGCTGGGGTAATGGAAAAGAAGGAAAAATTGGGACGAGCGAAGCTCCCCAAAAGAGATTAGAGTGGGAGAATCTAATATTCTTTGCTGCCTCAAATGTATATTGAATATTCATGATTCCCAGTTACATGTTTTGAAACAGTTTTTGTGAGTGGTTGGGTAAAACAAATCTTTGCCAGAACTTAAGAGCTTCTAGATTCAAATTGTTTTGGGGATCACCCCCTAGCTCCCGCACCCAAAATCGAGTTTGTCTGCCGGGCCTTTCTCCAATTCTCCCACCCAACCACACCATTATTCTGTCACCTATTTGCTGATAAAAAATCCTTCGACCCCCACACCCCCCCCCCCCCCCAGTCAAACACCCGTTGCCTTCGTAACATCCCCATATGTGCAATACTAAATTTTTCTTAAAATAAACCCTGTGTCAAACATCACGGCCGCGTATCACGTACTACGTATCACGTGTGATGTAGATACATTTGGTCGCGGTCTTTAATTCGATATCAGAAACATCAAAAACTGATTCAATCACAACTCACGAATTCTACACGCGTATAATATTATAAAATTCTTAAGTCGTGATCGAATTTGGCGGGCTTTATTCATTAACGTTTCCGATATTGAATTAGTGACCGCACGTATAAATGTCAAAAACGATTAACTATTTGCGTGAGATGGACACGTATCACGTCGAACTGCTTAAAGACGTAAGGCGCGCACTACACAACGAGACAACCAGATACGATAATTTGTATACGCGCGCTGATTGGTCAAAAATTTATCGTTATCGTCCGACTGAAAAAAAGTGTGGACAGTGAACACCAACATAATTTTTTTACCAATCATCGTGTGTTTACAAGTTATCGTGTCGTTATAGTTGTGTAGTGTGACATATGGGCTTCAGTTATAGCCAGTTTTCTCGACGAACACCACTTTTAGTGTGTTAAAGTGTTTTAGTGAACGTCTTTCACATAAAAATCCCGAAAGTGGGCGACCTTGGAATCAGTTGTGTTTCCCAATAATCATCAATAAATGTTATTATGTAAGCACATGTAGTTCAAATGAACTGTCATTTAAACTATTTTTTTCTATTTTATGAAACTACGAGTACATATATCTTATATCTACGAGTATATATATCAGTCTTCATATCTTATTAGAGCGTGTAAAACGTGGAACGTTTTAAATAGTGACCTCCGTAATAGAGATATTGGCCTGCAAGCTTTCAAATCTGGACTAAAGACATACTACAAATACGCGCTATCTAATATTTATAACTATGACGATCCGCGAACTTGGAAATCTGTGTGCGTTAAATGTAAAAGGGCTAGGTCCCTTGATGGTGTTTTAAGTTGTTGTTAGTTGTCTCTTGCATTTTGTATTTTGTCTTAATTCTTGTATTTTGTCTTAAATTAGTTCGTTTCGACTGTTAAAAGTATTGTAAACGTAAAGTTAATTATGGGGTCGCCGTAATTGGGGAAACCTGTGGCGAACTCCCTGGCGTTATATTAGCCGAATCTCATTAAATCATTAAATCATTAAATCATAAATAATTAGCATGTCATCCCACTAGGCTTTGGGTGGCAAATTTTGGCCATTTTGGGGTGGCAAAACGTGAAGGATTAAGGGATGAGAAGTGAAGGAGTTTGTACTAACACTTAGTGAAGTAAAAGTAACTGATAAACAAATGAAGTATTGGGTTTTTATAAATTCACTAGTTCGCTTGTTGCCCCTTGCAGGACGGCAGAGAAGGCTTAACGGTTAACTGTTTAACTATAATATGGACGTGTGCTAAGTCGCTTGGGTATTATTCAGTTATTTTGTCTATACTTTCTCACGCCTGGTGGCCTTAGGCGTGTTTTTTATCTTAATTATTGAATTCAAATTTTCATCTCATCATTTTACACTTCGCAGTCATGACTTTGAGTTGGGCTTGTTGCAAAGGATATTCATGCATGTGATGAAAAGTGAATTCTTAATTATATCAGATAAGGACGTCAATCGATTGTGGATGAGCAGGGGTTTACATGCACGCCTATAGTTATACATGTTCCATTGATTGACAACCATCGAGTCTGAATAAAATTTTTTAGAGATCTTAAAATATCGTTAAAATTATAATTTAATGCGGAGTGGATAGAAAACGTCCTGTCTTGTTATTTGTCCAAAGAAACAAGAAACATTGAATTATTGCCAAATATGGTCGGTTTCTCTGCCCAAACATCTAAACATTAAAGGATTAGTGTCACACCAGGAATTCGCGGGCTCAAACTCCTGCTGGCGGCCATTTTTCGGGACGAATAGATTAGATGATCTGGAAAGTGTTTATAATCCGTCATATATTTAAACCATCCTTTTATAATCCTTGCTCTTTTTGTCTGATGTTTATCAGAAATGTACCAAACAAGGTATTTTTATCGCTATTTGTTGTATTTGAGTAAAATGTAAACAATAACAAAAGCCCGCAATGCATGACCTCACTAATCCTTTAATATCATGGCAAAATACATTATAGTTGCCCGATTTTTAAAGTAGAATCCCCCCCCTGCATGTCTCGCATGCCTATGCTCTTTTCGCCTTTTTGAAAATTATATAAGTATTGCTAGTCAAATCGCAGTTTGTCGAATAGATATGTACCTACCAGAAAGATACCAACCATAATTTATGAAGCATGTTCAGTTAACTGATCCAGTGCCAGATATTTTAAATTTTATATGCATACTTTATTCATTAATTAACTTACAATGATAGGAAAATATGTCATCACCATGTCCATGCGGACTTACCTGATGTTGTCATCAAATATATATATTCACTGCATGCAATAATCAATACGTACCTGATTACATTCATTAATTACGTGTATATAGTTATCCAATTTACAGACTAATAAAACATTTCCTGTTTTAATCATGATAATGATTTCAGTTGAGGAGTAAAATTTCAAAAATCTTCGTTGAAAAATAAGGCGAAAGCCAACAGTTTGTGGCGCAAATATAAATAGTGAAAGATTAAATAATTTAATTTGATGTAAATTTTCAAATTTTCTAGATAATTTATATACTCATTTTATCATGAGTTACTTGCTACATCCTGTAAACTAGCCTTAGGGCTTTAAGTCTTATCATCTTATCTTATCTATCCTATAAAAAATATCAAAGAAACGAGGTGGCCACCTACAGTGGCCAACAACTGTCACGGCAAACGAAATGGCCACAGCAAAATAAAATAAACTCACGTCAAATTAAAATTCACGGCAAGAGGCCAATTGTTACGGCGATGACAAATTCATCACGGCGAAAACATTGCGATTTTAGGCGAGATGCGCGTATTGCGGTAGTCAGTAGAGGGCAAGTGCAAAATAACCAGGACTAACCACCGAAATCCACAACCGGCGCAGTTCAGCTCTTACTATCAAAAGCTTCTTACCATACCATACCATACCATACCATACCATACCATACCATACCATACCATACCTTCTCAAAATCATTAATAATTCATGAGCAATTCAGCCAATGATAATCACCTATTTGATCACAAGATGCCATTAATTACGCATGCAAAATTACTTGAATAGAATTCCTAATTATGTTATGCTTGGAGTTAAGAATTCTATTCAAATCAGCAAACGAAAACATTATGTTACGTCTCGATTCATTTGAGAAGCCATATAAACAACTCGAGCTCGTGTCTCACCGGGATATCCAAACACTCGAAAACAATGTATGAAAACACTCGCGCTCGTGTTTTCATACATTGTTTTCTCGTGTTTGGATATCCCGGTGAAACACTCTCTCTCGTTGTTCATATATTACTTCTCAAATTCATTAATAATTCATGAGTAATTCAGCCAATGATAATCACCTATTTGATCACAAGATGCCATTTGGATAACCCGGTGAAACTTGATGAAAGTCACTAGTGTTTTCATCAAATATCTTAATTACGCATGCAAAATTACTTGAATACAATTCCTAATTACTTTATGCTTGGTTAAGAATTCTATTCAAATCAGCAAACGAAAACATTCTGTTACGTCTCGATTCATTTGAGAAGCCATATAAACAACTCGAGCTTGTGTCTCACCGGGATATCCAAACACTCGAAAACAATGTATGAAAACACTCGCGCTTCGCGCTCGTGTTTTCATACATTGTTTTCTCGTGTTTGGATATCCCGGTGAAACACTCTCTCTCGTTGTTCATATATTACATACCATACCATACCATACCATACCATACCATACCATACCATACCATACCATATACCATACCAAACCATATACCGTATCATGCCAAACCAAACCATACCATACCAGCTAGATTCGTAGAGAAAATGCGGAAAGCGAATCCAGGTCAATGATCGAAACTATCAAAATTAACTGCACATCCATCATTGACTCCTTCTATATTTTCTCTGAGCATCTAGCTGCTGTGAATACGTCCAATTGTCCAATTTGTCCAGTTAAATCGTCCAATTTATGTGGGAGTTTGTGGGATTTTCGATTTTATATCTCTCAAAGATGTTAATGTACCAGTTTCATGAAACAAAAATATGGAGTGAATCAGTGCCAAGCTTCTTTTTTACCGATACAGTCTCTCTATGTCTCTGCTATGAAGTGAAGACACGTGACATTTATCAAGATATGCTGGAAGATGGAGAACTGTTTAAGACATCAGGATACGCACGAGACCATTCTTTACAAAGTATAGAAAGCAGGAAGGAAAGTCCTTCAACTAGATGAGACACACGTCAATTCAAGAATTTGTTGGTTTGTGACCTAAGGGATAACAAAATCAGTCACTAAGAAACAAATTAGGCAGAGAATTATAAGGTCTGCCTATTTATCTTAAAAATGGTGTTAACACTTTAACTCATGGACATGATAAGATAGCCATGCATGTGATGCAAAGCAACTTTCACCAAGAGCTACATCTCTTCCTATGGATCGGTAAGAAGGGGGCGATGGAGAGATACTACTAAATCGACCAAGTTCATTGTTAAGATGGAGTAAAATATGTATACTTTTACAGGATAAAGGAGCTGCAAATGAAACTGCAAAAGCGACAAGAGGAAATGGCGACAAACTTTAACATTTTTTTTAAGAACACAGAAAAACGGAAAACAACCAAAACAGAAGACCTTTAAAGGACAGTAGAACTGTAATTTTAAAAACGATAATACTTATTTGCCATTACGTATTTGCACGTAATAAATAAATGACAAAAAAACATAATCTACGTGTTTGTTTTATTTAAAGATATTTTATACATGCCGTGGAGCTTTATCTGTCACCCATGCCAGTGCAACTTCTCGTGTTCTTCTGTGAATATTAGTGTTGCTTCGTATTTCCCAAACCCTTTCCCCTCGGGAATTGTTGTCACCACCTCTTCCTGATTACAGATAAAAATAATGAACATGAAATCCGACCGCCATACACCCTTCCAGAAAGTACGTCACTTTCGGTATATAGCCTCGTTTTCGTGTATGTGACATTATTTATAACACAACGTCTCAATCATCAAAACGAGGCTCTATAACCAAGGTGACATACTTTCTGGATAGGTGTATCGCATGTTTTGTTAAGTCCAGGTGCATTTTTCTTTTTCCCAATTCTATATTATTGCCAGTCGTCTGACCACTCTTCTTCTTAGTTCCTCCTGGCTTTCTGATTCCTATACAACTTCTGATTATTTGCTGTCCATGACCCAGCCATGCATGTCAGTTCTCCCTTACAGGAATCTTATCTCCTTTATAAAAAATAAACATTTAATGTATTTCCACTTTTATTATTTCTTCACAGATGCAAAGAAAATTTGTTTTTCGAAGTATGGATGCTTTTCCATCAATAAATATTTCCAAGTCAAACATGCTGCACTACCGTCCCATCCAAATGTCATTCAAACTAAATTCTTCCTTCATACCAGAAGAAATCCCAAAAGTGCTGAAGAATTGAAATTGAATAATATCAGTTCAATCATGACGTCTAATTTTGATCCATCTCGCAAAACAATTTTGATTGTCCACGGCTTTGCTCATCATTCCGAGAAACCCTGGGTGATTAAGATGAAGAATGCGTTGTTAATGAGATATTGGTATAATGTGATCAGTGTGGATTGGAGAAAAGGAGCGTCATATCTTACCATGTCGTATTTAAAAGTAAGTGTTTAAGACCGTTACTAAAATCTAAACAACATTAACTTTATTTAAATTTGTAATGCTAAATTATTATTTCTTTCTAAACTGTACTCCCTATGAATATTTCTAATTGAGATTAAATCAAGAAACTAGCTTAACTCACTGTATGCAGTTCTGTAACTAAGAACATCACAAGTAAGGTTTATCGCTTGTCTGTCCAGTGTTAATACTTAATACAGGAGGAATCCTACCTAGACTACGCCAAATTTGTAGCTCCATATAGGTCCAATTTGTAACTTTGCGACCCAGCCTTTATTGGTCCTGTATTACTAAAAGAGGAAAGTGTAGACAAACTGAAAGCACATTTCTTAATATATGCAACTGAGGCAATAAAATGTCTGGGAAAGTGCGGTGAATTTTCCATTTACGAAAACGGCAAATAGCTGATAAAATTCATTGTTTGGTATTTGCCTATTTGGCTTCTGCAAATATTTAACCTGATTTGGTGGAAAAACGTTGAAGTTGAATATGTAGTAGTTATATATATCTGATCTGAACACAGCAGCTTATCAAGTTAAAAACAAAATAAATCTCATCCCTCTTCTTCTTTTAGAGAGTATGTTTTGGCCAGGGCCGCCGAGAGCTTGGCGGGGGCCCGGGGCAAATTTTTATTAGAGGCCCCTATTTTAGAATTTTTGTCCGGAAACTTTTCGACAACTTTTTAGGGAAAAATATTTTTCCGGACGAGTACGTTGTAATTGCTTTCCAGCGACTTTACCTCAATTTTACTTGGCCCCAAAAAACAAATATCTTGCCCTTTTCGCGGAAATATTTCAACCAAAAAATGACTGGGGCCCAACAAAACATTTATAGGGGCCTTAGGACCTGGGGGGACGGGGAAAGTTGACCCCCCCCTGCCTCCTCTCTCGGCGGCCCTACTTTTGGCCGGTGTGTTTCACTATGCACCCACGATTAACATTCTGTATTTTCAGGCTGTTGCAAATGCCCGTCTTGTTGGTGCACAGATTGCATATCTAATTCAAATTCTGAATGACGTCACTGGTGTATCTACCAAGTCAGTTCATATCATTGGCCACAGTCTGGGAGCTCATATAGCTGGGTATACTGGGAAACGATTAGCAAGAAAAAACGTCACGCTTGGAAGAATTACAGGTATGGATAATATCTGTTATATATTCAGACGTTAACTTTGGAAATAAATAACACACTGTCCGTCTTCTGTCCCTGTATACTCAATGTCAGACATCAAACTAAAATTTACTGATTGTCAGACAATTGTATTCATGCAACAAGAGAAAAAATGTTAGTGTTCGTCAAATCTCCACCTGGAACAGTCATAGTCTTGATTATAGTTTTTAATTATTAAACACTTTATTAAATTGGCGGCTATAACATAATGTAACTAACTATAATTTGACTCACAAATCATGACTTTTAGCTCGAATTAATACTCATTTTTTTCAACTGATAAATTGTGTCTTTCTCTGACCAAGGTCTGGACCCAGCAAGGCCACAGTTTGAAGGAAGTCATGCTGAGGCGCGCCTGGACAAAACTGATGCAAATTTTGTTGACGTCATTCACACAAATTCTGCACCATTCCTTTTTGGTGGAGCAGGATTTCGCGGTCAGCTCGGTGATGTTGATTTCTATCCTAATGGAGGAGAATATCAGCCTGGGTGTGAGGGTTTATTGAAATGTAAGAAATGAATGTATTCTTTTGAATATAGCTACGTGTGGCGAACGACAGGAAACATTATTGAGGATTGACTAACTCAAATATTTTCCTTTTTCGATTTTCTCATCCTCGACTAGAACTTTTTCCAGTCTGGAAAGCAAAATCCTTTTTTTTGGACAAATTCCACTGAAACAACATAATGTTTCCTAGTTTACAAAACCGGGGGCTATAGGACTGATAGAGTAATCTGCCCGATAACTCCACCACTCTGTACCTATTTGGATACATACTGGCCAAATACAGAAAGTTCTTTATATTACAGATCTAGAGAAGCTGTTTTTTAAAAGGAAACTATGTAGAATAAAATGTGCTACCGACAGTTATGCACGTTCATGCAAAAGAATAAACTTCAGAACAAAAATTTTATTCTTCAGTCCTCGGAATTGAATTGAATTTGAACTAAAACGTGATTGTTCAGACAATGATAGTTAAATGTATGGACGACAGGATTTGTTACAAGATTGGTTCCCCGTTAATTTCAGTACTTCTAATATAACCAGCTTGTGGAAATATACAATGTAATAATCTGTAACTGAGCCACTGTAACCGAGTAGAAGGAGTGTATGTTTGATTTCAAACTGTCTATACTATTATTGTATGTTTTTGGTTGCCTCTTTAATTGTGTATATAATAACATCTTGCTGAAAATTTCTATATAGCAATCTGGAAAAGTGGAATCTTACATGCAGCGACATGTCATCATATGAGAGCAGTGGAATATTTTACGGCATCAATTCAACAAGAGTGTTTGTTCCCGGCGTTTCCATGCTCTAGCTGGAAGGAATTTACGGAGGGGAAATGTCTCAATAAATTTCGTGTCAGAGATATATCACTGATGGGCATGCAAGCAGAACAATGTAAGAAACACGAGCAGCCAATGTATCTGACCACACTGTCGAAATCACCTTTTTGTGGTATGTGAACAATCAGTAGTTTCGTCGTTTTCATCTAGGGATACCATAATATGTTTTGGAAGAACTACAAAATTGGTTCTGAAGAAAATTGGCAGGGGGGGGGGGAGCATTCACAGAAAAAATGCAGAATTCATCCCCTCCCCGAGGCCACGCCCCTGATGACAGCTACTCAAATTCCTTGCAATTTCAAGACCAAATGCAACTGATAATGTCTTTTTACAACGTGTTTTTGTTACTTGGGTTGTCCATCTTAATTCTAAGTTTGTATACTATTGTTCTTTTTCAGTCTACAATTATGTGATTCAAATATCTTATTCGAAAAGTGGGACAAAATATAATTCTGTGTATGTTCAATTAACTGGAAGTAAAAGCACATCCAAGAAGAAAAAGATTCAATTAGACAGGTATTATGTGTATCAGTGTATGTGTGTTGAAAATAACTAAATACACTTAATTTGGAGGCAATGTATAAAATTGTGTTGTATTTCTGTTTAAAAAACGCTTTCTTATATTTCCTATAGGGGATCTGGAACCAAACTAGAACTGACTACGGATAGTGAAGATGTTGGAGAATTGATTAGTGTGGAACTGTTTTACTACGGCTTTAATTCCTTCTATATCCAGAATGTTCGGGTGAACATCCTACATAGAAATGAAATGTAAGAGTATTTCATTTGTATTTGTTTTTTCTTAATCAATTACTAGTCTCATTCTTTAACCTATCTTGTACCATTCAGGATTCTTGTCCTCTATACCTCTTCTGTCGCTTTTGTCTACCTTCAGTTCCTTAACTATTTAGGTCTCCATCTGGGCAGTCGATCCATGATTATTCACTTCTTCTCCGGTCTTTATCGCCTTCTGTTAGCATTTATCTCCAGCATCACATTGTCCCATGCAACCCGCGCTCTGTGATCTCTTCTTATTATGGCCCATATGATCTTAGCCTTGCTTTATTCACTTTCCCTGCGATGTCTGTTACCTCCATCTCCTTTTGATATCTCCATTCCTCGTCTACACTAGCTGACAATAAAATCCCCATTACCTAACGTACATGATTCAGTTTTGTATAAGCTTTCTTGGCATTTTTCTACCACAGATCACTCCTGATAATTCTCTACATCCATTGAATATACCACTAGAATACTTATAAATATATAAAATAAATAATTACGCACTTTATTAGCATTTCAATAAACATTTTTGCATTCAAGAAAAAAAACATTCAGTGTTATTTTCTCATTTTAAGAGCCAGTCATTCTATTTTTGTTCTAGATATACTTCTTGTTTTGACCAACTCGTTAAAAATAGTTTCTGGCTATTCTGGAGCCTCTCTGCAGCAACGTACAAGCGTGAAGCTTACATCGGCGAGAACTGCGATACGACATTTTTCTAAATGCGTTGGTGTGATCATGTATAGAACGGGACAACATCGATATGCAACAAAGTGTTATCTTCATATTGATCATAAATGTTTGTCCAATGCTATATTTTTGGCTTACCATGCAGTATGTGCATACCAGCAAGTATAGTGCTTGAAATAGAATAATAGATGCCAGCTGGCGCAAGTCACAGGACTGACTTGTGCAGAAGTGAAAGTATACACTCACGCGGCATGTAGGAGTTTGATCGATGAAGGTATACATCACTCTTCAAGAATGGTTCAAGATTGTACAACTATTACCGAGTTATGATAACTGTAATCTCGTATGCAGCTAGTCTTCACTTGATTTGGAAATCAAAGATGGGAAAAAGGGGACTAAACGTCGTTTTCCCGTCAGGGAATGAAGTTGGACAAGACCAAAGTAGCACACAAAGCTACACAACCCGGCAGGAGCGATATGTTTCAGGTTTACCAAGCCTTGATGGTATATTTCATTATAACCATGCTATCGTACAGCAGATACTGTATATATTATTGCTTATTTTCATTGTATGTATAGCAGTCATGACTTTGGGAGCAAAAAATAAAATTTAGTAATTATGTAATATACTATATAGTGTTCACATTTCTGAAGTTGACAGCAATCTGCTGCTCTGTAACGCCAATTTTATTATTCAAATACAGCTAATTCAGAAAAAGTTGGCCTTCGAGCCCTTACGCCCGTATTCTAAAAGCTCACTCACACTCAATGAGTGGAGGTTCAATCTGAGCTTCTTTTGAGTGTCAATGCTGTTTTTGAATAGCTGGAGGGTGAGTAGTCACATAGTAAGGTATGACACTAGCCCTTCAGTAATTCAAAAACAGCAATGACACTCGAGAGAAGCTCAGATTGAACTTCCACTCATCGAGTGTGAAGTAGTGTGAGTGAGCTTTTAGCCATACGGGCGTTAAACTCGAAGCGCGGAAACCACAATGGGAAAATGCTCTCCATAGTCGTAATTCTTGACTGTATGCACACACGCATTAAGTTTTTCAGACTAAATATACGACAAACACACTGTGTTCCCATTGCGCTTTTCGCGCTTAGAGTTCAAGATTTGAGGTTTAGAGTTTCGAAGGACAACGTTTTCTGAATGGCTGAATGGCTGAATTAGCTGTGTATGTCAAAATGCATGTACATGTGTATGTGATCTAACGCACTTAATTATAATATAATCGAAACGTTTCTGTAAATAAGACACACGGTATTTGACTGTATTTTATTCATAAGAATAAATTTTAAGGTTGCAAGAGTGTAACGTTTGTGTTAAATGTTCGGTCTATAAGACTGCACGAATAAATGCATCGGTAATGAGTTCCTGCGAACTATGAGGGGGCACTCCTGCTTAAATCTCTGGTGAAGGGGTGAGGGATGAGGAAGGGTTCAAATTAAATTACCTGAAATTTTAGATTGCTTTTTACGTTACCTAAAAGCAGTTTTTTAAATTTAGTGTGGTTTTCCACGTGTACATTCAAGCAGGGGCGAAACTAGCCCCTTTTAATTGGGGGGGGGGTGTCTGCTAGAATTGCCCTGCGAAAGCCGATGTGCCCTGCAGCAAAAACATTTTTTGGCCACTATTTATTTCTGGGGGGAAAATGGGGGGAGGTCGAAAAAATTTTTTCCGGACATTTAAAAAGGGGCGAAAATATTTTTCCGGCCATAAACCAATTGAATTAAGTGTCAAAAAATTTTTTTCCCACAAATTCCTGTTAAAACATGCATGAAACCCTTATTTTTTTACCAATATCTGTAAAATTTAGGTCTATAAATTCTATTCAATTCCCTCTGGAAGCCCTGGAAGCTACTAAATAACTCTACATTCTATCATTTAAAATCTTTCATTGTCCTGCCAATCCAGATGATTTGCCCTGCCAATCCAGATGATTTGTACTTTGGGGGGGGGGGTGTCACACCCCCCACACACCCCTCAAGTTTCGTCCCTGCATTCAAGTAGCAGGTGTTTCTTCGAAAGAATATATTAGCACAATGGGAAACGGGGTTATTATAAATCTATGAAGATTTCGACCCTCGGAAAGCCTTGAAATGCAACTAAAATTTGGCATTCATAGCTTGTTTTCCCTTTTTACCAGCTTAATTAAATTACCTAGAAATTTACCTTAAAAAGAACAAATATTGGGGAGGGGTATTACACCCCCTACACTCCCCGGTCACGTCCTTGAAGGAGTCACATAACCTCGACCCGCTCTCTTCAGTATTGTACTTATAGCTTGGAATACGGCGGCAACACCGAACAGTCTTTTAACTCCGTTTCATGTCTTTCTGGATGTTTTCAAGTAAAAACATCTTCTAGAGATCACTGTTGTCCAGCCTGCATATGTGATCTATATACTTGAGATGTTATTCGTTATATCTCGATCGAAGCTGTTCGCTGGAAATCTTTAAACTCCAGTCCAGAACAGTAATTAAACCCTAGATAGTGCAAACAAACCCTAATTAGCTAATATCACCAAAATTTACAACTGTCAGAAACAGTACTATCAGTGCCTTTGTAAGGAATTTTCACGGGGGGGGGGGGGAGTGTGGAAGAGAATTTTTGTTCTTCCAAATACTTTTAAATAGGAACAATGCGGACCGTCGAGGTTATGGAGTGTTTTTATAACCAACTTAATTAACATTTTACTGTAACTGTAACAATGACTTATCTATAAAAGGATCAGATTGATTGTGCGCATGTGATTTTATCTTTGGTGGGGTAATCCGTCCGAGTTTGAAGCTGGGAGAATTTTGAAAACTTACAAGTAGCCTTTCTCACGCCGCCATTTTTGGGTGGCATTTCAGCCGAGGTCTGCGAGATAAGTCAACATAACAGCTACTTTTTATAATTTTTTTGACAAATTATGGTAAGTTTGCTTTGTAAATGGTTAGTTTATTTTGAAAAAACTGCTTTTCACATTGTTTTAATTGTCTGAATTGGTTAACGAGAATTGAATGCGACCCAAAATTGGCCGGGCGGATATTCGTCATCGTGAGAAAGGCTAATTGCATGGGATCACATGCAGAAATGCCATTTTGCACACCTCAGAAATATCATTTTGTACACCCTCCAATCACAGTCTAAATGGCCGAAAATCGGAACATAATCGCACGTTGGCGTTGCAAAAAATATAAGTTTAGGATTATGATTAAGTTAGGGTCCATAGCCCTGTCTACAAGTTGCTCAAAATGTCGAAAAATGGTGCTAAAAATCATAAAAAGTTGCCCGAAAAATGCTCTTTCTTTCTAAAAGTTGCTGATTTTAAAGAAAGTTGCCCAGGGTTGCTAGCTCAGTTGCGGTTTGATTTTGTGTTCGTGGTGTTTACCTGAACTGAGATCAAGAGTTCTAAAAACTTTGTTAAAAATTCTCACATTTGCTTGAACTAGTGCCGGACAAATAAGTGCGTTAGAAGTTTAGAGCGTCAAGAATTCCGGGAAAAATATCCCACTAGTGCACATGGTTCTCAGTTGGCTCATGGTAACAATGTCGGTATTAAATGTCGTAGAGCCGGAACTCTTTAAAGTCTAGGCTGGGGTGGGAAAAAATGTGGGGCAATGGGCATAGGCGTACGGGGCTGATGCTTTCTGGGGGAGGTGGGGCAGTTGAAAGTTGGCTCGAATTTTCAGTATGGAGGATTGAATGATATGAACTGAATTTATTACATTTTCTGATAAATTTGCCAGAATGTTCTTGATTTTTCCTAGCACTTGCCCGAATTTAAGAGCATCATAGAGGAAAGGTCCCATACTCCCATGAGATTTTTCTATACGATATAAAAACTACCCAACCCACCCTATCGTATAAATAAAAATAAAATAATGAACGGTTCGAAGTCAAATCCAGGGGGATCGGCTGAGATCAGTCTGCTATAGCAGACTAAAAATTCGGAATTCTTCGGAATTAATGTGTTTCTTGTAGTGGACTATGAGGGAACCAGAGGGAAGTAAGGGAAGTTCCCTGAGTTCCCTGAGAGTCAGTGGAAATCTAAATATGGCGACCGCTACAAAGGCGATACAAAGGCTTAGAAATTTTCTTTCTGGTGTAAGTTCCTGAGATTTTATATTTTGCATGATGTATATTACTAAAAACTGATAGAAGGCTTGATATTTTCCAGCAAAATCTTCTTATAGCTCAAAGGTATGCCGAACAAGTCTCCCCAGAGGTTGTGGTCGTGATCCCAAGGTCTGTATTTTTATTTTTTGTAAATTTGGGATTCAATATTTGTATATCATCTTTTCATATTGTATATGAAGCTGTATGCAAGAATGAATTTAACTATATGTATAAGTTTTTGTTGTTCGGAATGTCATATTTTATAAATATAAAATATTTATACCTGGAAGATAGTATTAATTAAATAATCATTCAACTGTCTGTGCCAGACTTAGTGTAGCCCGGCGAGAGGGGGGCAAAATACCTAGGGCCTGAAGCGCTCAGAGGGGCCCGGAAATCTCAGTAAAATGTTCGTATCGTTTATCATCGCTTTATGTTTGTCCTAAATGAAATACGCCTACTTGGCATGCACACTATGCGCCTGATTGTTGTGATTGATAGTAAAACGTATACTAAATGTGGATTTTTCGATTTTTTTCTGTGAAAACAGTTAGCCAAACATCGTTTACATCCCGTCTTTATCAGTTATGAGATGAGGTATTTACCTGTATTGAACAAATTTATTACGTCCATTTGCTGGTATGGTAACATGCATGCATGCCACACGTGCCATAATGGCACCAAAATTCTCCAGTGATTTCTTGTAAGTAATTCGCTGGCGATTCCCTCGGCCTCGTTGATTGCGATTAAAAAATAGACTTTGGTATTGCCATCAGCGTGAGAGTCAAGAGGGGTGGGGGTGGTGGTGGGTTTGGGCGGTTGTTCACCAATTTTTCCTGGTGCCCATGCATGGTTGCCTCTCGCTGGCCTTGGCCAATAATAACAAGCTTTCGTTTATAGAACCTTCACTTGAAACGTCGAAAGTCTCCTTATATTTTGCAAGCAGTTGCATCCCTACCAACGAAAGCTTGTCAATAATCATTGGTATCAAACTATCAATTCAATGATAAGGCCTCATATTTCCTAGTTGTTATATTGTGTACACCAGTGCTGTAAAAATTACCCAAAAAATGGTTGAGTAAAAATTACAGTTCTCTAAAAGGTAATTATATTTATTTTAATTAGAAATTACTCAAAAGTAATTAATTTTGAATTACTGTTTCCTAAATTTCAGGTTACTTTTTATTTTGGTGCTATTAACAAAATTGAACAGCTACAACATCAGAATGCACCTAAGCAACATACAAAAGCAAGGCACATAATACATTAGACATACAATTAAACTATGTTGATTTTGTCACTTAACTTGTCTCTGGTCTGCAGTAAACCCATTTCTGTGCAGTTGCATGACCAGTGAACCTTGACATCCGACTTCAAAGCCATTTCCTTCTGAATGTTTCAGAATTGGTGGGAAAATAATAAAAGTTCACAGAAGTAATGCCAAGGGTGGGTAGTAGCGAAGTAGTTGTAGTTTGCTACTGTAGCGAACTACAATTTCCAAGTAGCCAGTAGTTTTTGACTACTTTCTTAAAACAGTAGAGCTCTAGTTATAGCGAACTACATTTCGCCTAAAAGTAGCCAAGTAGTTGACTACTTTTCAAACAGCGAATCGCTATTCGCTACTTTTTAAAATTGTTAGCAACTTGATAAAATAGCATATTGAGACACAGGTTGCTTAAAATCAACTGATACTCAATAGTCAATTTTCACTCCTGAACACTGTATAGTGCTTACAAAATTGTTGCTTTGTGTTTACTGTTGCTACTCGTAAGTCGATTTGTTATAGGTTACATTTTAGCCTGAGTTAGTAGATGCTCCAAAAACTAAAAAATATAGCGTAGCGAAATAGCGAAATAGTTCGCTACATTTTTTAAGCAGTAGCTGTAGTCAGTAGCGAACTATACCTTTGTTCAAAAGTAGCAGTAGTTGTAGCTGACTACATATTTTTGAAGTAGCTGTAGTTATAGCGAACTACAAATATTTTGTAGTCAACCCACCTTTGAGTAATGCACAATTACTTTCTGCAAAATGTTACTTGTTACCTTAAAAAAGTAACTACTGTAATTATGTTACAACTCAACCTCATACCCAGGGTCTTACTTACAAAAAAGTAACTACTGTAAATAATTATGTTAATTACCAAAAAATTACTCAAAAGGTAAATAGTAATTAGTAACACATTACTTTAATAGTAATAAGTATTTACAACACTCTGTACGTCGTTGATGTACACAGTGTTACAATTGACCTATTATTTTGGTAATTAATTAATTACTTGTGATTAATACATGTACTGTACTGTCATACACTTAATGATTGCCATATAATTTAACAACTGAAGACACAAGTGGATAAAAGTTCTGTGAAACATTGCTAAAATGGATCTCTTACTTGATACAGTATGTATATGCACAACAAATGGGTATGGTTTGGTTTAAAGAATAAACTTTTAAGAGGGTATTTGTGTTTTTGCTGTGGTTTGTAGTTACGTAAGTATACATGTAGACTATGAATAGCAATTTTTGTGCTACCAAATGAGTGGCAGCACTCTCCCCTTGATGAGTAAAATTGTTTGGCTGTAAAAATTAAGTTTTTCGCCATAAAATCTACACATTGCACTCAGTTTTTAGTCTTAATTAAGCATGTTGCGTAATTAAGACTAAAATTTGTGGTCAGTTTTGCAGTCATAAAGAAGTAAATAGTGGTTATTGCCAAAGTATAAGATCAGTGCCTTGAAAATTGCATTTCATTGACCATTTTCAGTTACGGTTTAACTGTTTTTAAGTCAGGTGGTTAACTGGTTTTTATTTTAATCAAACTAGCCAAACTTAATTGTATATGCATAGTCATGCAGTCAGTCACAGTATAAATTGGGATGAAATGATGCATTATTAAGTTCATAAAAAAATATGCTGATTTAATGATTTTGTAATATTTTCATATCTTGAAATATGTGCAGACCAAATTTCAGCTGCAGATTTCTTCATCAAGCCAACTTAGTTACTCGGAAACATTAAGATAATATTGAGCAAGGGGAGGGGGGGGGGGGCTACCTACTGTGTGGAAACTCCCATCAGATATGTATTTGGTAAATAAACTAGAGCTGACCAATGGCAAGACATGACATTTCTTGACCATTTTATCTAGAAATTTCCCAATTCTGCTTTACTGTATTTTGTTCTGTATAATATGGAGAAATATGGTGATAAACCTTTTTTTAACTTTAATATGCAGTAAATCTAATGAACGTTTTCGAAATGTTTAGTGATTGATGCACTCTTTAGACACGTGGGCGATATACCAACAAATTATGAGGCATGCAGATATGATTATTCGGGTATAAATAAAGTGGCATAAAGCATTTGCGGAGGAGAGTGTGATTGATGTGTTATTTTTTCGCTTTATTGTCCAGTCTTCAGTGTCAAATTGTATGATTGTGTGCAATTTCCTCTTGTTGTCTTCCCGATATCCGGCGCTGACAGCAAGGCATAATTGCTTCCAGAGCTTCTCCGCATGCATATATTTAGTTTATTAAGTTTCTTGCATAAATTACTTTCCCCAAATTCAGGAAAAGCGCAGAGCAAGCTTTCCATCATAATTGCTGTTTAGTCCCTTAAGACCCATTTCCACTCAACATTTTGTAAAATGTGATTGGGCCGACACAAAATTTCAACTTTTAACAATAATATTTTCGGAAAATTTTCTGCCCGTGGAATTTTTTCTTGAGTGGAAATGGGCCTTTAATAATAGCCCATTATACCTCGTTTTGCGAGATCTGAGACAGTACTCACAGGTCATTCAATGTACTGGCCAATTCAGCACAACGTGGAGGGTGTAGCGCCCCCAACTTACCCTGCAGGTTCTCCACGGAACGCATGTGTGCATTTATTTCAGGCATGTACTCTGAAAATTGTCTTTAACAAGTTGACAAAGTAAAAGCATGTATCAAAAAGTCCTAAAACAGTTCCTTTTATTTAAAACAGTTCTGGTTGATGACTGCTATCAATAACAATATCAAGTCATGATTACTTGGGATAAGACTGACTTGGATTTATAATGAGAAAGCTTCGGATTGATGGGGATACAACTACCTGAAAATACACGGAGAACTTCGACGTTACGAGCTTCCCTCGGTCGGGACGTTATAGTGAAGTTGGTTATCTAACTTCCCAAAGAAAGGCCCGAAACGTCGAAGTTCTCCGTGTATTTTCAGGTAGTTGTTGTTGCACTTTTCTGTCTTACACCGCAAGACAGTTGCGCTTCGTGGGGACTGTATACTATCAGAACGATACCATCGGAAATAGAACACACACGCGTACTTTAAAACATATTTATTTAAAAACTATTCAATCGATAAAATATATTACAAACAATCCTTCTGGTTTTCTCTCGTGCTTTCAGTCAGACAATCAAATTCAAAGTCTAACATTTATGACATACGACACATTTCTTACGTCAATCAACTAAATCACCCATTGTTTGGTCTCCTACGGCGTTATCAATAGTATAATGTTACAAATTATTCTACACACTCCCCCCTTTGAACCTGTAAGGGTCAAACATGACTTGTGTTCTCCAACGTGCATCCAAAGCTGCTGCTCTTCTAGGTCTATTACTATGGACACAGCTTTCCACCTTACCCTTCTCTCCGTCTTTCTCATTCATTTCCGTCTTTCCTTTCTCATTAATTTTCGTCTTTCCTTTCTGGTTATCATACCCATCCACTTCATTTTCAACTTTATTATCCTTTCTTACTTCCGTACTGCTTCCGTTCTCATTTAACTCTACAGGATACAATTTCTGAACTGGTCTATTAAGATATACTGGATTTCCTTTAGTCATCACTCTCACTTTCGCTCCTCGAACCACTTCATCTCTACCGACAATTAAACTCTCAATCCTACCTAACTTACAAAATCCTCTCTTAAGGTTCTCGTCAAATACTAAAACTACATCTCCCTTCTTCACTTTACTATCCCTCTTCTCCCTCTTACTTCTATGATGCTCTCTTAAATTCGTCAAGTATTCTTTTCTCCATCTCTCCCAAAAGTGAACTCGCAGTTTCGCTAGATGCCTAAACCTACGCTTAACCTTTGTCGCATCATTCTCTTCAATTTTGTAACTAGTCTCGTCTGGAATTAAACTCAATCTACGACCAAAGATCAAATGATTCGGTGTTAGCACATCGTTTTCAACCTCATCGTAAATGTAGGTTAACGGTCTCGAATTCAACGTGCCTTCAACCTCAACTAAAGTTGTCAACAGTTCTTCGAATGTCAACTTGGCATTCCCCAGCACCTTACGTAAACACCTCTTTACCAAACCAACCAACCTTTCAAAGAATCCTCCCCACCAAGGCGCTCTCTCTAAATTAAACTGCCATTTCACACAATTATCTTGCATATAAGCTCTCACATTCCCGCTCTCGTACAACTTCTTCACTGCTTTCTGTGCCGCCTTAAAAGTTTTAGCATTGTCTGAAACAATAAGCGTCGGTGCCCCTCGCCTGCTTGCAAATCTCCTCAAACAGTTCAAGAAACTAGGCGCACTAAGATTTCTTACCAAATCCAAGTGAACTGCCCTCGTGACACAACACGTGAACAACGCTATGTACACCTTCACCATTTTACCACCCTCCTTTGCATACAACGGACCAGCAAAGTCAACCCCAACTTTAGCAAATGGTGGTGACTCCCGCACCCTGAAGTCCGGTAAACCTGCCTCATCAGGTTTTCCATAAGGCTTACCCCCATGTCTCTTACAGACAACACACTTACCAATCACCTTCTTCACTATTTGACGTCCTCGTGGCACCCAATACTTACCTCTCAATTCTGCCAGAGTAGCTCTGAGCCCGCAATGATGAACTCGTTTATGGCATGCGGATATAATCAACTCTGTTAGCCAATGCTCCTTCGGGAGAATAATTGGTTCCCTAGCTGCTTCTTCTAAATCTGAATTAGAGAGCCTACCCTTACATTTTAAAATCCCATCTCTATCAACCAAACCTAACTGTTTTACTAAATGCGGGAAATCTTTCTTATTCCTCAAACTGACTTGAGCATCCTTAATCAATGCACTCTCTGCATATCTTATCTCCTCTACTGTCAAATTACCTAAACAAATTTCCCTATCTTGTGATTTTGCCTTTACATTCTGTACAAATCTCATTACCCAAGATGTTACCCTTATTAACCTATTAAGCTTACTATATGCCTTAACATCAATTACTTTCCCTAAGCTGGCTGATTCACTATCAACCTGCACTGTCATTGTGACCAACTTCTTAACTTCCTTCAAACTATCTTCTGTTTCTATAATCTCTGTAGCAACATTCCAGTCTACTTGAGGCCCTAACAACCAATTGGGACCCTTCCACCAAAGTGCACTCTCCTTCAATCTGGATGGGGAT
The DNA here is from genome assembly GCA_902702795.2 of Paramuricea clavata. Classification (NCBI taxonomy): domain Eukaryota; kingdom Metazoa; phylum Cnidaria; class Anthozoa; order Malacalcyonacea; family Plexauridae; genus Paramuricea; species Paramuricea clavata. The sequence goes on from CACRXK020002121.1 coordinate 43,767, forward strand.
ACCCCTCGTGATCCTAGGTCTGCAGGGTTTTCTAGGCCAGGGCAATGTCCCCACTCTTCCTTTTTGCTCAGTCTTAAAATTTCGTTAACCCTATGTCTGACGAACTGTTTCCACTCGCCCTGGTTATTGATCCAGCACAGTGCTGTCTTGCTGTCAAGCCAATAGTAGGTGTTGCTTATCTCGACATCAACTGAAAGTGCTGATCTAACTGTATCCATCAGCCTAGCTAGAATTAATCCAGACATCAGTTCTAACCTAGGAATAGTTTGTGCTTTAATTGGGGCTACCCTCGTCTTTGAAGTAAGGAGTTCAACATGATAATTACCATTTAATTCACAGACATAATACACAACTGCACAATAGGCATTCAAACTAGTATCACCAAACCCATGTAATGAACATTTGGGTTTTCCAATTAGATTTCCATACACACACCTTGGTATCATAATTTGACCTACAACTTCAAGATCATGAACCCAACCTAACCATTGCTTCAAATATTTTCCTCTTAGTTCAGAATCCCAATCTACTTTGTCCAAACACAGTGCTTGAAACAACATCTTAATACTTACTACCATTGGGCTAAGAATTCCCAATGGACCAAACAACCCAGCTACAATTCTAAGAATATTGCGTTTGGTTACAGGTTGCGATTTTGCTTTCTCAACTAAACCCTGAAACAAAAACTGAAACTCATCAGTTGTACAATTCCAAGCTAACCCAAGGACTTTCTCTGATGTGTCATTTTTGCCTGTCATGCAAAGGGATGACTTAGCAAATGTTTCTTCACATGCCAAGTTTCCTCTATCAGGCTTGATTTCTTCCTTTGATTGGATTTTCTCTAGTACAAGTTTACTATTACTGAGCCATTTCCTTAGCTTGAACCCCCCAGAAGCTAAATTGTTACTAGAAGCCTCATATAATGATAATGCATGCTCAGGGGTTTGTTCTCCAGTTACCAGATCATCAACATAAAAGCCGTCCTTCAACTTTCGTGTCAATTCAGGATTACCCTTCGAAAAGCGGTCAAGATGGTGTTGAAGTGTGGCATTCAGCAAAAATGGTGAACAGTTCACACCAAAAACAACTCTACAAAATCTATACTCTACTGGCTTCACCTCATCTTCATGTATGTTGCCCACCCAAAGTAATCTCAAACAATCTCTGTCACACGGATCAATTTCAATGTTTAAAAAAGCCTTCTCTATATCTGCTACAAGCGCTATTCGCTTTTCTCTAAAACGCAATATAATGTGATACAACAACGGGGATAGAGGTGGCCCAACATGTAAGTAGTCATTTAAAGATCCACCCTTCTTAGTCTCTTTACTCGATGCATCATACACAACCCTGACCTTAGTGGTCTTTGCGTCTTTACGAACCACAGCATGATGTGGTAGATAATGGATCTTATCAGCTCTCTCTAACTCTACAACTGGTTCTATAATACCTAGCTCTAACTGTTCTTTAATTACTCTGTCATACTCTTGTAAAACTTCTGGCTCCTTCTTTAATCTTAAAAGCTGTCCCTTTAATCTCTGCACACTACAGCTATAATTAGTTGGCAATAAACTATGCCCTTCCTTCCAAGGTAAACTTACACTATATCGTTGGCCATGAAATGTATTGAATCATTTAATAACTCACTAGCTTCCTCTTCATGCTTTATACCTAACGTTTCATAATCCCATAATTTTTCAACACATGCTTCAAGGGACCTATTCTTTGATGAATTTACATGCCCAATAAGGTTTGTACTTACCTGTGCGCACGATGTAGGACCATCATCATCTTCAGAGCTACTCTTCAGTGGACCTGACAACACCCATCCTAATTTGGTTTGTACCGCAACAGGTTCATTACTCTTGCCCCTAACCGTACGCCCTTCTTGAAATAACCACAAATAATCTGCGCCAATTAGTAACTCTATTTCTAACACATTCTTGGTCTTACAAACATCGGAAAACCATAACCCTTGCAAATGTGGGTAATCTTTCTTCCTTGTCTCTACATGCTCATTCCTAATCTGTGAAATGCTGTCTACTCCATAAACTTCAATGCTAACACTCTCTCCCCCTGTACTGGGGCTACATTCAATTCAAACACTTCTCTCAACTTCCCTTCAACTTTCTCCTGTCCGAACGTTCTAATTTCTACCCATTCCTTCCTCTTTACTGGCACTCCTGCCTTCTGAGCTACCTTGCCCGTCACAAATGACCGTTGACTTCCTGAGTCAAACATAACCCGCACTCTCACATTCTCCTTTCCTCCCATCACCAAAGCCTGAGCTGTCTGCAATGCTACTCTATTTGCTGACCCAACGCACGAATGTGTGGAATGAACGACGTC
>CACRXK020002122.1:9968-46114 GCA_902702795.2 Paramuricea clavata
ATATATATATATATATATATATATATATATATATATATATATTTTATATATATATATATATATATATATATATATATATATATATATATATATATATATACAGGGTGTATCAAAATAAACGCAATTCATCTTAACGCAATTCATCTTACTATTATCCTTGTCTCCAATGCTAGTAATAATTGCACAGGAAAAGATTTAGTAAAACCTATCATTTTTAGTTGCTGTTTAATTATGCAAGTTTACCATGTTATTGTTTAGTCGGTTTAAATGTTAGAATTTTCTTCTTTAAACTTTAATGTTGTCGTCAGTACATCTGGAAAACCACGTATAAGAACAAATTAAAAGTATTTTAAAAAAGCGACCAGGTTGTTTGAAAATCCTAAACGAATGCTAAAAATCGCCAAAACATTCTAGTGTCTATGTAATGTAAACTCGATTGCGATGTAATGTAAACAGAAATTTGATGTCAGTCAGCTTAGATGGTCCAAGCCAAAACTATATCGCATTTGAAGTTTCAAACTGAGTTAAAAATAGTGGAAGAAAAGCCGTAATTATACTTATTGTTACAATCCATTTAATAAAATGAAACATTTTTTTGTTTTAATGAAAAAATCAGTTATTTGCATGAGAACGTTTAGTTATTCCAACTCAATTTTTTTAATCTCCAATAGCAATAACGTAAAGCATTATTACCCGCGAACCAATGAGTCAAATTTAAGAAACAACCCACTGTTAGAAAGCGGTTTAAATATATATATATATATATATATATATATATATATATATATATATATATATATATATATATATATGTTATCATATAAGGAATGAGGTGATATCAGTTTTATCGGTCGAGGGATGATATCACAATTGTGGAGAGCGAGCGGAGCGAGCGAGGGACAATTGTGATATCATCCCGAGAGCGATAAAACTGATATCACAGAATCCCGAGTACGATAACCTATTTGTTATATACTTGTACCTTTATCAGGGTTTGACACCCGAAATTAAACAGTTTTGAAAAAATAGGTTCATTTTAGAATTCAAAACAACTCATCATTTACTCATCAAATATGATTTTAGAAAATAAATAGTCCATTCATATAAATAATATACAATTTATGTCTTTCATTTTGTATTATCGTTCTTGTTTTCTTCGATAAACTGTCGACATCAACCATGCAACACGAACCTCGAGTTGGCCATCTTTGTTTTGACAAGGCGCGAAATTTAGCGTGACAAAAAACGATACGCGGGAGCGTGCCTCCTACTGCGAACATTGGAGCGATATAGTTCACCACATACAGTAAGTTTCTAAGCCACCTGGTTAAGTTACTGAATGTCATGTTATGCTTCAGGAAGTACTGGATTGCTTAATAAAGTAATTATACTAAACAAAAAAAGGGACAAAATACGAGTTAAAATATTTTAATTATAATTCATTTAATTTATATCCAAGCTTGCAAAATGATGAGCCTCTATGTTCAAACGACACATAAATGGTAAGAACCAGATCTCCAGTTAACATTAAATTGCTTTCGGAAACCCTGTGCATACTATATATAGAAACCCTCGATTTACTCTGTTTCGCATGACGACTATTTTCATCCCATTTCTTTTATTTTCAGTTCACCGCTTTAGAGCGTATCAATTATGTTAAATCCGGCCGCAATTTCTTTGTCGATTATAACGATTATCGTCTACTAAGATCACTATTAAGATTTTGGTTGGAATAAATAATATTAAGATTTGAAAATAGAGTTTAAGATTAACAATATAGCTGGAATTAGAGTGGGAGGTGCTATATAATTTCACTTTATATATATCCTGCTCATCAGCACTACACTGATGAGGCCCATAAGGCCGAAACGGTACCGTCTGTAGTTAGATATCGCTCTATGGCCTTTAGGTCATATTGAGCGCTCTACAGGATGAGCCATGCCGCTTACGCATTGTCCACGCTCACTGCTTGCAGTTTGAGCGCTCTGGCATGGTTTTGATGTCCCACAATCGTGAGGCATCAAAGGTAACTGTAAATAGCAGTTACTTTCATCCTGCTCATCAGCACTACACTGATGAGGCCCATAAGGCCGAAACAGTACCGTCTGTAGTTATATATATATATATATATATATATATATATATATATATATATATATATATATATATATATATATATATATATATATATATATATATATATATATATATATATATATATATATATATATAGATGCATCGTCTTGGATCTTAATTTTACTTTAACTTTAATCATTATAATAAACATATGGCAAAGTGTATAATTTGCCTATATATCATCTAATCACAGTGAGGGCGCCGATTCTTCTCTGAATCATTGGAGCGATATATTTCACCACATGCAGTAAGTTTCTCAGCCACCTGCTTAAATTAACAAAAGGTCATGTTATGCTTCAGGAAGTACTGGATTGCTTAATGAAGTGATTGTACTAAGAAAAAAGGGAGAAAATACGAGTTAAAATATTATTATAATTCATTTCATATTTATCCAAGCTTGCAACATGATGAGCCTTTATTTATGTTCAAACGACACACAAATGGTAAGAACCAGGTCTCCAGTTAACATCACATTGCTTTCGGAAAACCTATGGTCTAGTGGTAAAACAACCTCACCGACAATCGGGGGACACGGGTTCGCTCACATCCCTCGGTTTACTCTATCTGTGACAACTATTTTAAAATAGCCTATTTTATCTGAAGATAGCCACGTTATTTACGTGGCACGAAACTGTATGGTAATAAATATGCCAAACAAACCTTGCTAATCTTTATATATATATATATATATATATATATATATATATATATATATATATATATATATATATATATATATATATATATATATATATATATATATACATTGTCTGGGATCTTAATTTTACTTTAACGTTAATTATTATAATAAAGATTGGGCAATGTGTAAAATTTGCCTAAGATCTAATCACAGTGAGCGTGCCTCCTTCTGTGAATCATTGAAGCGATATAGTTCACCACATGCAGTAAGTTTCTAAGCCACCTGGTTAAATTACTGAATGTCAAGTTATGCTCCCTGAAGTACTGGATTGCTTAATAAAGTAATTATACTAAACAAAACAAGGGACAAAATACGAGATAAATGTTATAATTATAATTCATTTCATTTATATCCAGGCAAGCTTGCAAAATGATGAGCCTCTATGTTCAATCAACACATAAACGGTAAAAACCAGGTCGCCAGTTAACATCAAATCGCTTTCGGAATCCCTGTGTATACTATATACTATATATATCTATAGAAACCCTCGATTTACTCTGTTTCTGATGGCTATTTTCATCCCATTTCTTTTATTTTCAGTTCACCGCTTAAGAGCATATAAATTAAATCCGGGCCGCAATTTCTTTGTCTATTATAGCGATTATCGTCTGCTAAGATCGCTGTTAAGGTTTTGATTGGAATAAATGTTATTAGGGTTTGAGAATAGAGTTTAAGATTAACAATATAGCTGGAATTAGTTTGGGAGGTGCTATATAATTTCACTTTAATATTATTTCGTTCCCAAAAATTCCGTTGAATCACGAACATTGGCACCTAATGTATTCTCCTAAAGTTTTAGGTATAATTATTAATTTTAAATCTGTTTCAATCCATATTTTTCCCCTTGTCAAATTCATGTTTTGCCGATTACGAAAACAATTTGGCGACTGGGATTCACAATTTTGCCGACTACCCCTCCCATTTAGCGCCGCGCTCGATTCAGCAAGATAATATGGACCTTTAGCAAATAGGTGATGGCAACGCGACGACGACGGCCAAAATAAAATCGTTCGAATAAGTAAGTTTAAGATCAATATGTCTTGTATTATCCAGTATATTAATTTATTGCAATTTAAGAAGGTTAAGATAGAGGTTTATAGTTGAGAAAACTTCTACTAAGCCAATTTGGCGCAGACGACTTCTCCCGGCTTGAAAGGCAGACGCTGAGTACATAAGCATGAAAATCTTTGGTTTGCTGTTGCAAACAGAGCAAGGACGACGTCCAAAACTCCCAAGGGACCTTTAATTATGCATTTTCTTTCTACACTGTCATAAATTTCATTGCATTAATAGCTGTCGCCGTCCTGCTAGCTAATGGTCCCTAATGAGACAACCTCATTATGTCTGCATTGTTTCTGGTCGGATACTGGAAATATTGCATATTTATATATATATATATATATATATATATATATATATATATATATATATATATATATATATATATATATATATATATATATATATATATATACATATATATATATATATGTACACATTGTCTGCGATTTTACTTTAACGTTAATTATTATAATAAAGATTGGGCAATGTGTAAAATTTGCCTAAGATCTAATGACAGTGAGCGTGCATCCTTCTGTGAATCATTGGAGCGACATAGTTCACCACATGCAGTAAGTTTCTTAGCCACCTGGTTAAATTACTGAAGGTCATGTCATGCTTCAGGAAGTACTGGATTGCATAATCAAGTAATTATACTAAACAAGAAAGGGACAGAATACGAGTTAAAAAATTATAATTATAATTCATTTCATATATATCCAACATTGCAACATGATGAGCCTTTATGTTCAAACGACACATAAATGGTAAGAACCAGGTCTCCAGTTAACATCACATTGCTTTCAGAAACCCTATATATATACCATATATATAGCCACCCTCGATTTACTCTGTTTCTGACGACTATTTTCATCCCATTTCTTTTGTTTTCAGTTCACCGCTTAAGAGCATATCAATTAAATCCGGGCCGCAATTTCTTTCAATTGTCGATTATAGCGATTATAGCTACTAAGATCACAATTAAGATTTTGATTGGAATAAATATTATTAGGATTTGAGAATAGAGTTTAAGATTAAGAATATAGCTGGAATTAGTGTTGGAGGTGCTATATAAATTCTCTTTAATATGTCGTTCCCAAAAATACCGTTGAATCACCAAACGTCACTCAAACCGCGGTTAACCTAGGTCAAACATAGGTCAAACTGAGGTCTAACCGGGGTCTAACCTAGGTTTGACCCAGGTTTGACAAGATTCGACCTAGGTTTGACCTTGGTTTGACCTAGCTTTAACCTAGGTTCAAGCTAGGTTCGACCTATAGGTTTGACCTAGGTTAACGCGGTTTTTGTTAGTTTATTTCTGGACAGTACTGTAAAGTATTAGAATTCCGCGTGATTATCAGATCAAGGGTGTGTCCTGATGTGTGAGTATAGACTGGTCAACATGTTGATCAAGGCTCATAGAAGACAACAGATCAAGAAATCGAATAGCGTTGGGATCACGTGAGATATCGACATGGATATTAAAATCTCCAACGATTAACAAAGGTTCGGAGGACATGATTACAGATTCCAAATATGTGGAGAATTCATCGAAAAATACACTTGTGACAACAGGATGTGCAGCAGAATAGGGAGGACGGTAAACGATAATAGTTCTCAGTTTACAGGAGCGATATTGTAGTATCCATTCGGAAAACTCAAATGACCTGCGTTCGCCGCCGTCGACTTTGTGTTCAGTAATATTGTCCCTAAATAACAAAGCTGTTCCACCTCCGCTTCTCTCAGTACGGGGATGATCGAGAAGTTTATAACCGCGCAAAGTGATCTCAGCCTTATGTGCCATATCTTTATCTGTGAACCAAGCTCAGTGATAGCAAAAACATCAGCACCAGTGGAGAGTCCATAACAAACATATATATAAATTAATATATATATATAGTATTATCCACTTAAGAGTTTTCTTGTTTCTAACTTTAACGACTCCTTTGAGCCATCATTCATTTCTGTATTGTCCACGTTCTTTGTATATTTTGTATTTGATTTTGTTCTCTTCCTGGAGGATTTTGGTTCATCAATCAATCAATCAATCAATCAATTAATCAATCAATTTTATTCAGCACCATTATTTCAATTAAGTTATTTACAGTAAATATTTGGATCCTGATATGGGTGCAAGCTAGCAGCAGTAACCATTAGGTTAAACGAGGCAGCTAACTTAATAAATAAATAATATATTTCCATGGGTATATTCTTTATCCCGCTTTTATTCCACATGGACTGCTTTTTACTATTCCCACTTAATCTGTACAACTCTTTTAAAACATTTTCTAAGTCTAAAGCTGTTGGCTTAGCACGAATAAGATAAGGTTGTCTTTCTTGGGACGGAAGTTCATGGACGTCTGCCAAATGGTTTGCCAATCTTTTTAAAGCTCGCTTGCCGCAGATGGGACAATTTTACACTTCCGAGGCATAATGTCAAATGATAAATGTTAACTGATTCCTAACAATTAAATAGATGTGGCCCCAAAGGCCTTTTTGAATGTTTGTCGGGACTTGGGAGAGGGCTCTAGAAATGGGTTAAGGGAAAATAGCTGCCACACAGGATCGTATTTTATTTTTATAAATCAAACACAAACAACCATTAAGAGTCAATGTCACTACGATACCGTGTGTTTCTGAAAATTCTTTTCAAAATAAGTTTTGTCTTGTCAATAGCGGCCTCTAACGCATCCCTGTGGTCGACATCTTTTTTGTGTATTGGATCTCTCTTTAGTTGTCTTATCCATAGTAGACGTTCCAAATAAATATTTTGCAAATCTTTACCCAATTTTGGTAGGATAAGTAAATATGCCTTGTCTTTAGCTTCCTTTCGTCAAAACCTTCTGCAGTGAACTTCTGCGTTAATTCTTCGAATTCCGATAAACTTTGTTGGGTTGCTTTAGCTTTTAAAGGAGCCCATGGATCGCTTTCGTATTCATCACCTACTTCATTACTAGTATCATCTACATTATCAGAATTACTCTCGAACACAGAATCAGTTTCCACTTCGCTGTCAGTGTTATACGAATTCTCAACATCACTCTCTGATGTAGCACTATCAGAGCCCGCAACCATTAATTCTCATTCTTTTCATCTTTACACTGATATCTGTAGGTTTCCAACAGTACTGTATTTCCTTCGTATATTGTTAGGTTGAAGCAACTCCAACCACAACCAACCGGCGAATGATCAATTTTTAGATCAACATTACATTTTACGGAGCAGGTTAGTGGTTAAATGGAGCAGGTTAGTCTAGTCAGATGCGCATTTTGTAATTCATGTAGCCCAGGGCCGGACCTACTGGGTGTGTTTGTGTGGGGGGGGGGGGAGTGTAACACCCCCAACGAATAGTGAGTGCAAACTGTTTAATTGCTGAGAGGGAGCCCGAGGATTGCGGATCATGTTAAATATTAAGAAATTTTCTAGATAATTGAGGTTGGAAAAGCTCTGCAAAACTATATTTAAGCCCCATTATGTAAAACTAATGTTCGAAAAATGTGGGAGGTTTTTTTTTTGTCCCCTCCCGTCCCTGATGTAGCCAAACATATTTGCAGGAAAATATGAAATGGGTTTAGCTCTCAACATTTATGAATTTGATCCTAAAAGTCTGTCCTAAAATGTTGTACTGTTTGTCCGGTTTTGATCCAAAACAGGTGATCATTTTGTGCATCCAATGCATATGTCAAAAAAAATAAACAATTGGGTGCAAATTTTTAATGCACATCACACAATTGGCATAATGTCTCAGTTTAACAGGCTAGGCTTTTGCCAGATTTTCAATGAAAACTAAGGTGAAAATTCCTATTTTCAATGTATAGTTCCCTTATACCTGCATATAATCATGAAAAATTATGTGTTTCATGTACAATACAATCTTCAGAATTTTGTATATGATCTTCCCCAAAATGCTGGAAGTTACATTTCAGGGATTCTGGACTAATTTTTGTCCTGAGAGGAAGCATGAACCGGCAGCTGCGCTGGACCACACTACAGCTGTATTCCGTCTTCGGCGCCCCCACTGATTGAAAGAATAGTGAGTATTCTATAGTGAATTTAGATATTATTTATCCAAAAGTACCTACATGTATATCAGAAAATGCAGGAATGTTAGTCCAAGGCATTCAAAACTTCAAACATTTTTTGGGGGAACTACTCTATCCAAGCAATAGATAATTTGCAATTATGTGCTAACTTAGTAACTTGGTTGATTTCCAAACAAATTTCGATATAAAATTATATATTCTTTCTTTTGTATTATAGGGTGGCTCAAAAGCCACCCGCAAACATTACAGGAAATTCGGTCTTGTTACAAAGGACACCCCCTCGCAAAACAACTTTGGATATGTGCCCTCAAACCACAGAATAGTTTTACAGAATATGCACATGGTCTAAGGGACGGACTATTATTTTTTTGGAGGGTTGGATGGACATTTTGTCAACGCAAACATATTTTTTGGTGTTGTTGTCATTGCAAACAAATTTTTTGGCCCTGGTTCCTTCGGCAAACAATTTTTTTGTCCATCTGATTGCTGTGATTTCATTATAAATTGATATATATATATATAGTTTAATTTGTGCCTGATTTCACTATCGCAAGTGTGATCGAACAACATGTGGTGTTGTCTGAAGTATGAATTTAATATGCAAACCGACATTAATGTCAGGGCCTTTTTAAGGATTTTCTAGTGGGGGAGAGGGGCATTTTTTGAAAAGGGACCCTTATGTGAGATAATATATTAGAGAGGGATAGGAATGGCTGAAGGCCACGGGGCCTGGGGCATATTTCCCCAGAAAATTTTTGAAATTTGGAGCCCAGAAATGCCATTTTCTGCATTCTAAGCATTGAAATTTACTCTAAAATTTATGCTAAGTATACCCAGAGAAAATACACAAAAAATTATTAACCATAATTTATCATTACTTAGAGGTATAGTTTATCAATTTGTTAATTTTCGCTTGTTTGTTTGTTTATATGTTTATGTGAGGGGGGCATGTGGTTTTGCGAGGGGTGGGGGGGGGGGGGGAGGTCATTTGCCTCCTCCTGGCTCGTATGTTAAAAAAGGCCTTGATATTGGTCCTCTCATTATTAACGCTACACAATGTCTTACACTAGTACTTGTCCAATAACCTATTTTATACAAAATATAAAAAAAAGAACCCAAACAATGACTGTATTTAATAGATTAATATTTATAACCCATATGTAAATTGCAACATGTACCCAGTGTCTCCCATGCCAGGGCTTTTGGGGTGAAGACCCTTGGTATGTCGGTGAGTGCTCTGTTCATTGTTATTACACTCGTTCCTCGTGTTCTAAATCACATATAGCAAGAGTTCTAAATTTTAGAACGTCACTTATATGTGAGCCGGATGATCACCTGAGCAATCTGACCTGATGCTCTGAGGGTGAAGGAGCCTGATCGCAGGTAGGATCTAGGAAGGTCTTTTTCAGTTTTGTCAAAATGGCTGGAAGAAATTATGATGTTTTGACCGATGAGCAAAAGCGTGTGTTAAAGTCTTTTTACGACGATGAAATGAACTCCACAGCGAAGGACAAGCGAGAATCAATCGTGAAAGCTTCTGATCAGTAGGGAACCAGTTACGAAAAGGTTAAGGTATGCGAATAAGCAAGGAAATATTTATACGAAATATATTTAAATATTTATAGGAAATTTTTAACGAGGAATCAGTGACGATTATTTTAGTTATTATTAATTACTCACGTGAACAAATGTTCGAAAATAAAGTTGATAATTAGACGTTAAACGATTCAAAGTATTACTTGACAGGAACGGTGCAAGAGCACCCTTTCTTTTTACTATTTCATTATATTTGCATAGAATACGTCGTGCACGTGCGACTTCCTTGTGCTCATGAATCATGAAATATTGAAATTTCAATATCAATATGGCTGACCATACATCACCACCATAATTGCAATAACCTATATGGCTAAACAATGACCTGTTTAAACTTTCTCAACGTTTTGTAGCATTGTAAATAATCATTATAAAGTGTCGTGATCTGAGTCTTGTGGTCAGTACCATACTCCATGTAGTGTAAAATACAGTATATTGTCAATTGGTATCCGTGATGTTCATTTTGCCCCCAAAGTCATTTTAGCTCCTACAGTATTACAGTAACTGTTACTGAAAGTTGTTTCTGTGTTTGATTGTTGAGGTACATGTTTTGAATGAGTATGCAGGGTGATACGTTGCTCAAGATGGCGGATGGCTTTATTGAGCTCCGACTATTTGGTCAATTTACGGCTTTTATTTTAAACTTTAAATGAAAGCTTCGACCAACAACATTTATAACATGGATAAGAAAAGTCTTGAAGCATTATTTGATAAAAAATTAGCTCCATTAAGCTCAAAAATTATAGAAATGAGCAAAAGTCTTAATGTAGCAACCGAGTCACTACAATTTATTAGCGATAAATATGATGAATTGATTAAAAGAATGGAAGAGTCTGAACGACAAAAACCTTGATTATGAAAGAAAATAGCGAACTGAAAGCAGAATTAACTAAAGCGAGTACAGAAATTGCAGCTCTACACCATATGGTCAACGAACAAGAACAATATGGCCGAAGAGACTGTCTGGAGTTTAGAGGTATACCAGCGAGTAATTCTTATATTCCAGAGCAGACCGATGAAATTGTGATAAAGATAAGCGAAGCAGTCGGGGTAAAGATTCAGAAGGAGGACATTTCGATAAGTCATCGTCTTCCAGCACGAAGGCCGACTTTTGCACGAGCATTGTCTTCATCGCCGCCGCCCATAATTGCGAAATTCACAAGACGAAATGTACGAGACGAAATCTACAGTGCACGCAAGAACCTCCGTAATATCTCAACGAGTCAATTTGGCTTCGAATTGCAAAACAAGATATTCATTGTAGAAAGTCTTACTAAGCAAAATAAACTTTTGTTTAATAAATGCTTAGAAGCGAAGCGAGTAAACAATTTCAAGTTCGTATGGACTAAAAATGGCAATGTTTTTCTTCGAAAGGACGAGAATAGCCCTGCAATCCGCATTTCAAACCAATCTGATTTGGAAAATAAATTGGCGTCATAGTATGACGGAATATATCGCCGATAATTCCTTTCTGGTATAAGGATAGAAATTAACTTCATTGTTGTGTGCACGTGTAAGCTAATACAGCTAAGTACAACTATGTGTTATATTATACTTAATGTGTGATCAGACCAACATAAACTTTAGCGTTGACAACTTGTCAAGCCTTGACATTGATGCTGAAGCATTCTCATTCAGAAATAATCCACAGCTTAACAATTGTGATATTGATGAGAATATGCCAAATGATGTTAATTTTAGATACTATTCACTTGTGATGAGCTTAGCACTGAAAGTAAATGCGTACATGATTATAACTCATTTTCTACAATTCATTGTAATATTAGAAGTCTGAATGCAAATTTTGATAAACTTAGCACAATGCTCTCTAATATAGATTTTTCATTTAACATCATTGGCCTCACTGAAACAAAAATTAAATTTGATCAAGATATCCTACTTAATCATTTACTTGACGGGTATGAATTTGTGTCTCAACCTACTAATTCTAATGCTGGTGGAGTTGGCTTCTACATAAATAATAACCTAAACTTTAGTATACGAGATGAGTTGTCAATTAGTACGGACGATTTTGAATCCCTTTGGGTTGAAATTGAAATCAAAGGTCAAGCAAATATCCTTTGTGCAGCTTTCTATAGACACCCTCACGGGAGTGCAGAAAACTTCATGAATAATCTTAACGCAAATTTACAAAAAATTAATAGGGAAAAAAAGTATTGTTTAATAATGGGTGATTTCAATTTGGACCTTCTTAAATATGAAAATCATCAAGACACGAACAATTTCATCAATACAATGTCTAGTTTTTTCTTCCATCCGCAAATTTTGCAACCAACGCGAATTACAGATCATTCAGCAACTTTAATTGATAATATTTTTTTTAATTCAATTGAATATATTAAATTTAGTGGAAATTTGGTATATGATTTGACCGATCATCTTCCAAATTTTCTTATTATTAAAAAAATCCATCCTAAAAAATCCAAATTTGAAGTGCATGTACGAGATTATTCCAAATTGAATGAAGGACGTTTTATTGATGAGATTGATCAAACTGATTGGGATCAAGCTTTGTCACATACTACAAATATTGATGATATGTTTGATACATTTCATACTCGCGTAGAAGAGATTGTTAACAAGCATGTTCCTGTAAGGAAACTTTCCAAAAAGGAAATTAAATTAAAAGATAAACCATGGATAACCCAAGCCATTCAAACATCAATACGAAAAAAGAATTCAATATACAAAAAATATATTAAAACTAAATTACATAAGTATTTTTTGAAATTTAAGTATTATAGAAACAAATTAAACCATTTAATTAAAATAAGCAAAAAACAATACTATAATAATTACTTCTCCACTATAAACAATGACAATAAGAAATTATGGAGTGGTATTAAGCAGATCATGGGTAATAATAACCGAAACAAGATGGCTCCTTCAAAATTGATCATTGGTGACCAGGAAATAATTGATAAGAGATCCATAGCTAACGTTTTTAACAGTTTTTTTTCAAGTATTGGTATGAAATTGGCAGAGGCGATACCAAGTGCAAAAACATCTCCGTATGATTATCTCAAGTATCAAGATGCAGGAAGTTTCTTTTTATCACCAGTTACTTCCACTGAAATAGAAAATGAAATTGCTACGCTAAATCCAAATAAATCAATTGGTCCTTTTAGTATTTCTGTAAAAATGTTGAAACTTTTTAAAACATCATTGTCCAAACCATTGGAAATAATATTTAATTTTTCATTTTCAGCTGGCATCGTACCATGCACTGTAAAAACTGATAGGTTAAAATAACCAAAAAAAATAGGTTATTTCAGTTGGTCTAGGACAACCGGTTTAAAATAGGTTATTTAAATAGGTAGAAATAACTAAAACTAAATAGGTTAAAACAAACCATTTCTAGTGGGTTATTTTAACCTGTAATATAGTTAATTGTACCTATTTAAAATATGTTATTATAACATTTATTTTTAGGTTAAAACAACCTACATTTAAACAGTTAAATCTACTCAGAGATATAGGTTGTTTTTGCCAAATAAATATAGGTTGTTTTTACCTATAAATATTTGGTCATTTTAACCAATAATATTTGGTCAATTTAACCTATAAATTTTGGTTAATACAAATATAACCTATTCTTAATGGTTGAAACAACTCATTAATAATGGTAAAGGCCATGAGTCTAAACCAGCCCTTTAAAATAGGTTACATGCGGTTGATCTAACCTAAAAAAATAGGTTAAAATCAAATAGGTTAAAATCAAATAGGTTAAAATCAATATTTGACTCAAAGTCAAATTAGTAAATATTAAAACAATTTCAATACTTTGATAAAAATCATGTATTTTCTTAAGGAATGCATAAGTCTTATATATAATATATAATTAAAATAATCTACGAGATAATTGAGTTCCAGTGTGCGACAATTGCAAAACAGTAAAGTGGAAGTGGTGCAGTGTTTGATGGCATGCGGTTCATATATAGAAGAAACAATGGTTATCTCACACAATTCATTAGCTTGTAAGCTATATATAGTTTAGAGTTATACTATATAGAAACATTCACAGAAATAGCCCATGATTGTGAGGGTCATAACTCTCCTCGGGACAATATATCCTGCATGTACAATACATGCATTAAATTAGTGATACAATATCATCATTATCATAAATTTCATTAACATAAATTGTTCCATTTAATGTGTTCATAAAATCCTTTAGCTTAGGAAGTTCTCCACGTCAATTGGTAAAGTACCGGTATGGCAATTATTGGCCAAAAGAACATGTTCTAACTTACTAAAACATGTAAATGTTCTTACTATGACCTGTTGGCCCCTTTTGGGTACTGCATGTTAAAACATAGTACCCTGCAAGCAAACGTGCCACTGCGTTGGTAATATTGCACGGATCGTATCTGAATTTTTTACAACCATTCCCTCTGCAATCAATGAAATCGAACTTATCTCTTCCAGAAGTCCAGTAGCAAATAGACGAGGGGTTGAGCATCCTGATATTTTGGGAGCAATTTCAGAATCATCCTGCAACAAGGAAATATATAACTGAGTGAAATAAGCATTTCATGCACAACTTACACTTTTGTCTAAATATTGTACTTCTTCTCCTGTAGTTACACTACAAAAATATACATCACTTCATAATTTCTATCTAGATTATTTTTTGTGTGTGTTGGCATTATGTACTCAGTGAATATGATATTTGTGATATTACTCTGAGTGTGAATCCACACCGGGCAAGCTGAAAAGTTAGCTTGGCCATGGTGGGAATCGAACCCGAGACCTTTGGGATACTAGTCCAATGCTCTGCCAACTGATGTGCCAAGTCGGTTCGAGTTGACAATATTTCGGAACTGAGTCTAGTTCCTTCTATATCAGTGTATTCTATATGTCTGATTATTTTTTGTCATACTGAGTACATCACCTGAGTACATAACATCAAGTACATAACACCAACACACATAAAAAATAATCATATAGAATACACTGATATAGAAGGAACTAGACTCAGTTCCGAAATATCATCAACTCGAACCGACTTGACCATGTAGCTCATTTGGCAGAGCATTGGACTAGTATCCCAAAGATCGCAGGTTCGATTCCCACAAAATTTTCAGCTTGCCCGGAGTGGATTCACACTCAGAGTAACCTGAAGTTCAGGCCCTAATTTGAAATAGGGCCTGACACAAAACCTGTCTAGACCGTGGGACGCCCACATGTTATTTTTAGACACAACATGCAATATGATTGACAAGTGTTGTAGATTTCGTTTACACAAAATTTATATTCTCATGAACATATCCGCAGAGTGTGCATTTTGCTTTATAATTAAACTTAAAAATTCAAGGTACTTTTATATAATTAAGAGTCAGTTTCTCTATTTAACCGAACAGCAAACAAAGATTTAATTAGTCAGTTCTGTGCACGGCTTGACTGCCAAGCTTTCTCAAGGTCTCAACTTGCTGGACTCCGATATATTCTAACGGGCTAACAACAGCAACAATGAAATTCTCAATCGTACCACGAAGAAGGCGATGTACAGTAGCTCAGAAAACAACGCCGGTAGGACCTGATATTAAAAATAAGACTTTTGCTGGCGAAGCCAGTTGGCAGAACATCTAAGTTGGCTGTCAACAACAAGCTTTCGAATACATGACTAGTTTGGCTGTTCTTTCAGCGTCGTGTGTCCAAAATTCGTCCAAGATTTTGATAAAGCCCTTTCAAAATACTGTTTGTTTGATTTATTTTCTGCCATAAAGCATAAAAGAAAAGAAATTCGAAGAAATCGATAATGGAATTTGCCATGTGCGTTTGACCTTTATATTATTAATTGTCGCCTTGATCGAGCTATTTTTAAAACTGTTGTTTATGTAAACTTGCAACCAATCAAAATCCTTCATGATGCTGATCAACCAATCAGATTTCCCGTCCACCAGGTGGACGGGAATCCCACAGTTTAGATAGGTTTTGTGTCAGGCCCTATTCTGTGATTAGGGCCTGAACTTCAGGTTACACTCAGAGTAACATCACAAACATTCTATCTAGATGTTATAAAATATACAAAATTCACTTACAAGAACAACTTTAATTAAAGGTTCTCCTGAGGTATGCTCCTTCTCCTCAAGGACATACTGGACGTCAAAGCTGCCATGATACAACGGTTTTCCAACTCTACAAAAAGATCAAACATAGAATAAATTTCTATACAGATTAAAATACACATATATAGTTAAGTTCTAATTCTAATAATTCTATAATACACATATAGATTAAGGTTTTATATAGATTAAGTATCTTAATATAGGTTAATGGTTTAATCCATGTATGGATACTAAACAATTCTTTCTTCAAAAACTGTAATCACTGTAAGTCTGTAATCAATCTGGTATTAGTCTATTAGACATAGTGAAATAATCTTGCGTTAGACAGAGTATCATAATCATTAAAATAGGGTGCATCAGGGCACGATGCAACTCGATGGGTTAACTAGACACATGGGCGGATAGGACAGTTATACCCATTAACGAGTAAAATAGTCTGGTGTTAGACAAAGTAAAATAATAAAGTAGGGCACAATGCAACTCAATGGGTTAACACAGTCGAATAAGAATGTGGTCACATCACTATATTGTAATGGCAGAGAAATATTAATACACACTATTATAAAGTTGTGCAGGGCTCGAAACTTGAAATTTTTGTCAGTATCCGAGTGGATACCAGCATCATAGAATCTAGTATCCATCCTTGAAATATAGTAACCCAGATTTGGATACAAGATATTCTATTTCCAGTATCTAAGCAAGGCAAAATTTTACCTTGAAACCAGGCCTTCAGTTGCTGAGCAAAAACCAGGCCTTTAGTTTCAATAATAAAAATATGTATTGAAATTTGAAAAAATTTAAAATAACACACTGCGGCGATACGAAAGAAAGCACCGTTTGTGAATTTTTTTTAATATTCTGCCAAAATCCGTAGACATTGAAGTTCGGAAACATGCCAAACGTCTAGATGATTATCTACTATCGCAATTTCTAAGTTTTCCTAGTATCCAGTTGGGATACTGAGCTTATGATACCCAGTATCCAAAATTAAAATCTGATATCCTGTGGATATCGGGATATCGCAAGTTTCGAGCCCTGGTTGTGCACAATGACTTACAATGTGAAGTACAGTAACTGAAGCCCATAAATTAAACCAGTTCTTGCTGTACGGTATCTCTCAGAGTCTGTGCACACAATGCCAGGTTTTCCCTTGAACATGCCTTGCTGTGCCAATTTGTAATTTTCTGTGGTGAGTAATTGGCTACAAAATAAAAATTGGGATTATTCTACAGTCCAAGTTACTTTAGATAATCCTACTATTACACAGAAACCTTAAATAGCCTGTACACTAGTCTTTTTTAAATTTTCTTCTCAGTCACAACGAGGGCTACCTTTGAGAAATACCTGGTATAAAACAATTGGTCACAATTGGGCACCTTGTCATTTCTAGGGCTGCACGAGCCACAAGATAGAACCTTTTGCTATTCAGCTAGATGTCAGTATGTCAGATATGTTGGACGATATCAGGCGAAATAACTGATACTGTTGATATAAGATTGATACTTTCATTTAATTGGTTATAAAATGAGGGTGTTTATAATACTTTGATTTGAAAAGATATGTGAAATCATAGGAAAGAACTTCACTGTAAACATTGTATTGCCAAAGCCTTGCTCACAAAGTTGAAAGGACAAATCCGGGAAATTAAAATATCTTTGTAAAGTGCACAATTTTCTGCTCTTAGGAATTTAACAGCTCTTAGGGGCCAAGTCACAATATTCATGTTGCCACAAATAACATTGAATCAATGTTATCACTTCATCCATGGCACCCACCCACTCCAGATAATGTTGATCGATATTCAGTCGTATTTTGACTCCCGATTTGACGTTATTGGTGGCAACATGAATATGGACGTGGCCCCTATGGGGCTGATTACATGGAGAGTTTTCAACCAGGGCTAAGTTTCAGCCTGGCCCAAGGATAAAATCCTATTAAAACATAACAAGTGGTTATTACATGATTATTCAGCCACGTTTGAGCTGCCCAGGCTGAAATTTCAGCCCGGCAGCATGTAATCACAAATAACTCCAGCCCCGGCTAAAAAACCAACTGTTTAAATGGCTTTATTTTGAGTGTTTGTTTCATCTTTAAATATACTATACATGTAACCACAGTCTCACAAAAGTGAAATAGTCGACTAATCAGCATCTTAATGCTTCAAAGAAGTGTAACAGGCTTATTCTCATAATAGATTATTATTCTCCTATTTCACTACACTCTACTGTAAACCTCCAACTATAAGCCCTGAGCTTATATACTTTCGTAAGCGATTTTTGATGGGCTTATACAAGGGGGGGCTTATATATGGGGGTGCCTATACATGGACGATATTTTGTGTTAGTAATAAACAAGTCAGACATAAAACAAATCAGTCATAAACAACAAATAAATATGTATTAAGCAGCGATTACTGGGCTTATATTAATTTAATAGGGGACTTATATTCGGGGGAATTATATACGGGGGAGGGGGGCTGGCTTATATTTGGATTTAGGTGAGCGTTAGTACATGTGGCACACCTGGGCTTATACATGGGGGCTTATATTCGGAGGGGCTTATTGTCGGAGGTTTACAGTATACTGTAGCTCCGACTAAACTCAGACCGAGCTCAAACTGCTCATGCAAATTATTGTGATGCAATTTCAGCTCGTTTAACCAGGCAGAAACTCAGCCCGGGCTGAAAACTCTCCATGTATAATGTTAAACAGTTTCTTCATGCATAAAATGTGAGCCTGGGATTTCTCAGAGGCATATAAACTATGAAAAACTCAAAAATGTATCCTCAATGTATTCAGCAACAGTCAGGGATTGTCTGGATATTAAATATAGCTATTTACTGTGTAGCACAATATAGATAATACAAAGGAAGGATAGTTCTCCTATTAAACCTGAAAGCCATAGAACTTAATTAAATCAATATAATTTAGGTAAATGAGTCAATATACTGTATTGATACCTTCTCAATACATGCCATCTGACAATACTTTTATAACAATATAATATTTACATTGTTAACATATTGAGAGGGTATCAATATTGACTCGCTTAGCTAATATTGATATAATCGCCAAAGCAAGTTCTATAGCTTTGTGTGAGAGAACAATCCTACCTTTGTTCTATCTACTGTATATTTCATACCTTCTTCTAGCCAGTATATATCATGTTTTCGACAGTTCGACTTGCTTAGATCACATATTATGGCATTATTAATTGCTTGAAAATATAATCTGTAAATATACAAGGCAATATCACTAAGTTTTAATGCATTTTAATAACAATATATTGTCGAACCTTTCACACAAATATACATGAGGCCAACGCACGGCGGTTAAAATATACATGAAATATTACTATTTATGGCACATATTTACACACGAAACTTAAAAATATTGACATAGTTGAACACTTACATTTAAAATTATTGTCTTTATCTTCAAAAATTGGAGTATTACTTCTTATTTTCTTCAATATGTTAAGAAATCTTGGCCATATCAACCGACGTTAAAATAAAATTTCCAAAGGACGCGCTCGGATGTGTGCTCGCTAAGCCTTATGGGAGCCCATATTTGGCAACGCGATTGACTGAACGCACTGATCTCAATAATGTGAACAATCCAGTGCAAATAATCCTGTATCTCTGTTTTTTGACAGAAACTCTTAATTCCATTTTCAAAATTCTAGCTGTCTTGTTATATCTTCCTTGCATGCCAATAATTAAAGAATTTACGACGCAATATAAGGTACATACATATTTTAAATATTTTAGTTCTGGAGACTAGACCTCCCCACATGCCCTCCCCAGGACATTTTGCTGAAAATATATTAGATCACTATAAACTCAGTTTATGACTTTATGACAGACCAACTATTAAAGTTGTAGTATAACTGTATATTCATGTCAATTGCTAAAACCCCACCTCTTTTCACTATTCATTCCCATAAATAGCCAGCCTACCCACCCACCCCCAAAATATGTGGAGTCGTGGAGATTAAAAGATGATTTATGGTGGTGTGGTTCCTGCATGATGCATATTATATGTTGAAATGACTGTGATAAACAATTCAATGTTAGATCTGTACAGTGTTGTATATAGTATACTATCAGTATAAATATGTAAAAAATAAGATGCATTTTCTAATTTTATTAACAAAGATTATGACGTACTGAACTAGTATTGCCTATAATTGCCTATAACTGTTTTATCTTTTGAGCAATTATTATTGGCTTATAATTTAACTCATTAATGGTTGACATTATTTGCCACGTACAAAGTTTATGTATTATGAATGAGTATTATAAAAATATTTAAAACAACCTGGCTATTGTTATCAGTATCAGCTAAACACCCAAGATAACAACCTATTAAACTACAATAATTTTTAGAACTACTGAGTATTTTACAAAATACAATACAAATAAAACTCCATTGATAAATATAAAAATGTTATTGATCTTTAGAGTTTCTTTCACTTGTTTTTATATTAGTTGTATTGTTCAAGATTAACCAAAAAGAATTGGTTATTTTAACCTATTTACTTTGGTCAATTGGTTAAATTAACCTATTTATATTAGTTGTACCCAAATGTTCGAGATCAACCAAAAAATAATTGGTTATTTTAACCTATTTATTTTGGTTATAACCTATTCAATTGGTTAAAACAACCTATTTATATAAGTGACAACCTTTACTAATAGGTTATTTTAACCTATCAGTTTTTACAGTGTGTAAATTCAAAATTGCCAGGGTTATACCTATACATAAAAGCGGATCACAAATGTGTATGAACAACTATAGACCAATCTCATTAATTTCAATTTTTAATAAATTGCTGGAGAAACTAATGCATAGGAGGTTAATGAATTATATTGCTGAAAAGAATATACTCTATCCCAAACAATTTGGGTTTAGATCCAATTACTCAACGGACCATGCAATACTGTGCATTACTGATACCATTCAAAGATCAATTGATAACCAAAAATACTCGTGTGGAATTTTTCTTGATTTCAGTAAGGCTTTCGATACTGTCGATCATGGTATTTTGATTCGTAAATTAGAACTTTATGGCATATAAGAGGTATTGCGAGAGACTGGTTTATGTCATACCTAACTAATCGAAAACAATTTGTTTCTATAAAAGATATTAATTCAGCGTATTCAAATATCTCCTGTGGTGTACCACAAGGGACTGTACTCGGTCCTATTCTTTTCCTCTTATACATTAATGACTTTAATAATTGTTCTCAAGTTTTAGATTTTCATTTATTTGCAGATGACTCCAATTTGTTTTATTCCAATAAAAATTTAAAAGATCTTGAACAGACTATTAACGAGGAACTTAAAAATGTTTCTGACTGGTTGGATGCAAATAAATTGTCATTAAATATAACCAAATCTAATTTTGTAATGTTCCATCCTCCTCAGAAGAGATTATTATTTTCATTAAAGATTTATATTAAGGATAAAATTTTGAAGGAGCGAGATTGTATTAAATACTTAGGGGTGATGATTGACACTAATCTTAGATGGAAAGAGCATGTCAATTATATTAATAAAAAAATTAAAAGATCTATTGGCCTGCTCTCGAAGATCAGATATTATGTTGATTTAGGCTGCCTTATTAAATTGTATCATACCTTAATTTATCCATTTTTAATATATGGTGTAGTGGCTTGGGGTAATACGTATCAAACTATCATAAATCCGTTGTTTATCTTACAAAAAAAAGCTGTTCGCATCATGACGTTTTCTAGATTTGATGATCCGTCAAGTTCTTTGTTTAAGTCAACTAAACTGCTGAAACTTGCTGATATAGCATATTTGTATACATCCATTTTTATGTTTAAATATCATAAACATATGCTACCATTGACATTTGATGATTTCTTCGTTAGAGTTAATGAAATACATCACTATAATACTAGACTTTCTGCCAAAACATCATATTCTCTTCCAAAAGTGAAAACAAATTATGGACAATTTAATATACGATACAATGGACCAAAAATTTGGAATTCATTGGATGAATCGATTAAATCGCTGTCAATTTCTAATTTTAAAAAAAAGATTACTATAGCAATGTTTGATAAATATTAGCTCATTATATATACTGTATACTCATTTTTTGCCATTTTGATTATTTGTTTTGTTGTGTATCAGTCAGCTAATCAATCTTAGAAATTCATAAAATATTACTCTTTTGTGATTATTTTGGTTAGCTGATTGATATATACATATTATATATATATATATTCTTCTACGGTTGCTTATTAAGTTAGCCCATTATGGTTATTTAAGCAACCGGTGTCTTGCAAGTGTGAGTGTGATAAAACTGTAAAAAAATGTAAATTTATATATAGACACAAATAAAAAAAAAAAAAAATGTTGTTGTTGCAACCTTCTCAAATGGAGCGTTGATATGAAAATGAAATTCAACCCAAAGAAATGTAAAGTCATGCACATCTCGAGAAAGAAATTACCGAACAAACACCAGTACAACCTCGATGGTCAGTCACTTGAACAAGTCACAAATATCAAGGACCTCGGTATCACTGTTTCCAGTAATCTTTCTTGGTCAAATCACATCCAAGTCACTGCAGCGAAAGCTAACAAATCTCTTGGACTCATCAAAAGAATCTGCAGAGACATAAATGACTGCGCTACAAGAAGATTACTGTAATACTCTATCCTTAGGTCCAAGTTGGAATACGCTAGTAATGTGTGGTCAGCTAGCACTGTCAAACACCGGTCACTAATCGAGAATATTCAGCGACGGACGACTAAGTTTATCTTGAACTGTCCCAAAAATACGTCCTATCAAGAAAGATTGATAAAAACGAACCTCTTTCCACTCGAATTCCGCAGAGAAATCTTGGACTTGCAATTGTTTTACAAATCAAAAAACAGACTCATACCTATGGATGTGAATAATTATTTACGTACCTATGATCCAGTCTATACATCACGTTAGTACGACGAAAACAATTTCTATTTTATTACCAAACATAAGCAGGACTTTGTAAGGTCAGCAAATCTGTGGAACAGCCTCTCATCGCAACTTAAGAGTTGTACATCAATATCTGTATTCAGTTCCAGACTACGTAAAATGTATAAAGAACGATTGCTATTTTACAGCCCTCCTGGCTGTTCTTAACATTAAAATATCCTATGGTTTCCTATTATTGTAATGTGTTTGGTCGATCTATACATATATATAGTAATTTATTATTAGGAGTTATAGGTGTCAATTGGGACTCAAGTCCTGTTCCTCTCTCCAGTCACACCTATGTTGTATTTTTGCGTGTTATGTAATAGTGTCAGTAATCAATCTTGTTTGTATGTAAATGAATTGTGAAAAATCAAATTAAATTTTCAAATTAAATAAAACACTGTCCAATCAGAGGCCGGTCCCCAAATTTGGGAACTATCCACGTGACCTGAACAAGGATTATACATCCAACTCACAGACGTTCTCTCGCGCGTTTCGTCGAGAGTAACGGCTGTACACAGGCTAAGTGTCAAGGAAAAAAAGAGTAAAGAGTTTTGCTGGATAACTTGACGATTTTATTATTCATAGGTGAATAAAAGTAAAGTCCCCCCCTCAGAGCTGTACGTTGTCACGAGACTTTCACGTGATGCGCTCTTGTCCGATGAGATG
Source organism: Paramuricea clavata (assembly GCA_902702795.2). Lineage (NCBI taxonomy): Eukaryota > Metazoa > Cnidaria > Anthozoa > Malacalcyonacea > Plexauridae > Paramuricea > Paramuricea clavata. The sequence goes on from CACRXK020002122.1 coordinate 33,257, forward strand.
CAAGAAAACATGAACTTTGACACTTGGTATATAATAATCAAACTTACTCAATATTGTTGTTTACGTGCAAATTTCAAAAGCTTTTTTAAGGAATTTAACCTAAGGCTTGCTAAAAGAAGGTACAAAGACGCCGAACTTAATGAAGTTGCTATGATTTTAAATATTGATGTGTTGTTTGCTTTAAAATTGCTTTAAAACTGATCGTTGCGTATAATGAAAAAGACGGCATATAATTACAGTGTATTTTTGCCAGTTACGTTTTTTATTATATTAAAATATTTAAATAAAGAGGAAAGATAAGTTATTTTCACACAAGAATTTCAATTAAAGTTTATCGACAAATGTCAGTCTAGTTTTAAGAACATTTTAAAATGTTTTGCGAGGCGTTTGTGGTTTAACTTTACCTTATATTACGTATAATAACATCTAATAGCATACCTGACATATATATGTTTGGGAAATTGATAATTTTGTAATTAAAAGTGATATCTTCGTGAGATTTTTCATTTTTTCATGAACAGTTTTAAAAACATTCTTAATAAAATTATCGTGCCAGCATGACAACTACTTTAAATATTTCATGTTCGGAATTATGATGATTTTGTCAGTCAGGCGAGCGTATCTGCATGCATGTATTTCCTGTTTTAAGTTACATTACAACGCAGTTACAGAAAGTGTGGGAAATTTCGAGGCATAGTTACTACAACGTAATGAACACTATACCTGATTTAAATAACAAACTCCCTTACAGAAGCACTTACTTAGAGAAGCACATTTATCAGAAAATTTACATTCAACCGGCAAGTGTCTATTTGATAAGAGATTTCCAAGAAAGGAATAGGTGTTTGCTAAATTATTTGCCGTGAATATCGTGTCTGGTTTACTAAAATTTTTACCTTCAGTGAATAATTAGCACAGCTTCAATTTAAGTATAATACTTCAACTTCAGATGGAAGAAAGTCACTACTTCCTGCAAGGAGCGATTTTGTGTTGGGTTGGTTGGCAGTGTATCCATGTGGAGGCTGGTAACGGGTACCAAAATCTGCTTGGGTATTGGGATTTGAAACCGCATTGTTTGGAATGAACAATTCCCCTCCACCAAAGGTTGGTCCATCTACGCTGTAGCGGCTAATTGCCCACTCATCATTCTCATTTATCAACGGAGCCTTGAAAGCCGTGAGGTCATCATTATTGCGAAGAGAATACAAAAATGATCCAGGGGCACGCGCTTCACCATCTGAAAAAAGTACAATATTTTTTTATCAGACAAGATTGTCTGCTGGAATCGAAATGTATAAAAAATATTTTCCGACGCATTTTTCTGGTAAACAGCTATTACTTTTAAAACTGCATCCCCCCCTCCCCCCAAGCGATTTAGCTGATGTATCATGCATGCATGAATTATAAAATGCGCTAGTTACGCATTCGGTTTAGTCTGCCGGCATAGGAATACAGACTTTTACGAAGTTCTCGTCCGATTTTTACCCAAAATTAACCAAAATTTGATCAGTTTGGACTAATAGTCGATCCCTACTAATCCTACATATTTTCGTAGTGATACGTCTGGTAATAGTACGTATAATAACGTGCTGACAGACAAATACACAGACACACATACAAACGCGGACGAAAACATAACCTCCCAGCGCAGGTAATTAATATGTCTCTAGATAAAGCTCATCCGAGAACTAAGTTAGTGTTTTATATATTATAAACACTACTTTTGAAATTTAAACGGCATCTATAGGCATTAAATTTTTTTAATAATGACGTTACAGCTATTTTTTGTATTAATACTTTTATAGTGTTTGAGTTACCGTGCTGGTAGAGAAACAAACACGCACATACACAGGCAAACGCGGATAAAAGCATAATCTTTTGGTGGAAGAAATAAAGGCATGGATGAGATTCTCTAAAGAACGAGGCACTGACTCTGATCCCTATTATTTACCCATGCCAAGGAAAAAAAACATGTTAATTTTAGCTACACCTTACTGCCATTATTTCTTACAAAGCCAAAATAAATTCAGCAAAATATGCTTCATTTCTAATTAGGCCGCGAATTCGAATGCTCTTTTCTATGGGGCAAAAATTGCAGTAGTCTTTTAGAACGATCCTAAAACAAAGTGTGAGTTGAAACTGGCTGGCCAATTTTCATCTTTGAACGAATTTAACAACATCCTTTTTGTTTTCTGTTGTGACTACCCTTGTAATATTTTTATTTCTTTGGTAGGCCTACTGTTGGTACAGTTTATGTACATGCGCCTGTTTAAAACAAGCTGAAACTAGTTGTTGAGTGAAGAGTAATTAAATACAGCCTGTCGTTGCCACACAAATGTGAAAAATAACATTAACAGAACAACAAGGACCCTCGTAATAATTATGTGTATAACTTTAATGTTCACAATCTTACGTACGTACCGTTACCAGCCCATGTCTTGGTCGCAAATCCACCAAAAATAATTTTCTTGGCATTCTTGAAAACTTTAACAATTGTAAGTGTCGGTACTTTCCCATCACATCTAGCATGAAAGGTTGCGGCTGCCCAACCGTCTCTTGTTGCCCGCCAACACACACTCCAGTTTCCTTCCTGTGGAATCCATTTTATCAGGGCTTTCGTAAAGTTCAGCGGCTCAGACGACAATATTTCTGACTCCAAAACGTTAACTAAATGTGTTGTTAGGAAAAGAATATCTTATTAATAACAACTTTGAGCATACTAAGCAACTTTGAGCAAGGTATTAAACTACAGGGTGTATCACACAAGGTAATTGAACTTTAGCACATTTGCGTGCATTAAATATTGTATTGACGGATCAAAATTTTACACAGAAACAAAAATCACGAGGCTTTTAGCTGCCCAAAGTTATTTTCATACCAGTTTGAAGAAAAATGGCTTCATAATATTGCCGATTGAAATCGCAAATGTATGGTGGCACAAGCCTGCCGTTCAATGTTTTGTTTATTTAGTTTTTAAAGTTGTTATTTTTTTCTTTTATATTTTTTTCTGGTACATAAAAATGTTAAAAAAAATAATAAAAATTTTTTTAAAAAGTTTAAAAAATAAATTTATATTTTTTTAAATAAAAAATAAATAAAAATGTTTGAAACTAAATTACAACCGGCGGATCAGGACTGCCATAGTATACTTTGCCATAGCATGCTTTGAGGGAATGGCTAACAATTTGCGCAAAGAAGTTGTCCCTGTTCAGGATGATGAAGCAAGAGAAACGAGGACGGTCACAGTTTCACACCTCCGGCCAAGAAAAAGCCCAAGATTGGCAAGAAATTTGACTCATTTGTACCACCAAGTTATAGACCTATTTCATTGCCAACAGTTTCAACTGTGATGCTTGAAATGCCAATGGAAGAAAAACTGTGTACCTCAAAAGCCTTCCAATTTCACAAATATTGAAGCTTGGCAAGTTGGTTAAAGGCCTTATGCGTCGAAATTTTCGATATCTGGTTTTTAATAAATTATAAACGTGTGGCGTTTATTGAGCAAATTGATACCATGATCACCAAAATATTCGAAACAGAATTAACTTAAATTCTCTTCTAAAGTTACATGGCAATGTGAAAATCGATTCTAAAGAGTGACGTCGCAATGATGAGTGACTTGTTTTGTGTAAAGAAATTTAGCTTCATTTACATATGTGAATTGCACCGTCTGCTGGTCTGCGCTGGTCTGCGATGGTCAAAGAAGTTCAGGCTTCCTTCGCTGTTTTTATTACTTTTTACTGTCCAAATGTCTGAGAGTGAAACTGGTGAATCGAAGAGCTTTCCAAATGATTGTTCATCGGCAGAAAGCGATCAAGACAACAAGGTTAATTCGGACTACGAAGTTGTAGCTATTGGCGCTGCCATTACGACGCCATATGAAGACGAACCGATTTTACACGGCGAAAAAATGGAAGAATAAGAGGAAGAAGTCGACATTGATGGCTTTTTTTACATGTATTGGAATGGAGATTTGAGATAGAAACACCTTTAAACGAATGGTAAGCAAAGGCTTGTTTAAAATATGTATTATTTGAAAATGCTAATAATTGCGCAGACTGCATGCCGTCGAACAACTGCTTTTGTTCTCTAAAATAAATGAAATAACTTAAACACTAAAATTCTACAAATAAACGTCTTTATACCATTGTTTAACATCTGGATACCGATAGTACTTGAAATGGAACATCCATGTTACAGAGCTGGTTAAGCTATTTTCACAAAAGCTAAAGTCACCTTACTTTCTACCTACCAACGAAAGACTGCAATTCTATAATAAAGTCATACTACCTTTAATTACGTAGGTTAACTTATTTGGGGATCCTGAGGTAAAACATTTATCATTGAGATGGAGCGCATACACATCCGTGCAGCGAAAATTATTATTGACTGGAGTGCCAAACACCTGAAGATGTGGTTCTGCGCGAAACAAAGTGGACAACATTGGAGGAAATGTATTCTCGAAGATTGTCGGTCTTTGTTTTCAAGTGTCATGATGGATATCATCCGGAATCGCTCCAGGCGCTGTTCACTAAATATGTCAGTCAATACAATCTGCGCAGAAAAATGACAATTTTGCTGCCCAAACCACGTACCGATTATTTAAAGAAGCCATTGGCTTTTCAAGGAGCAAAATTATGGAACTCTTTAAATAATGACAAGGGAGGAGAAAAAAACTTTAGAATGTTTAAAAATCTTGTACGAACTTTAAATTAAGGTTAGCTTAGAGAGCGATCGATTTGACTTATTGAATTTAGCTTTATAATTTAGATCAAATTAGGTTCTCAAATTGTAAATAGTCTGTACTGACTTAGTCACGACCACATCACCAATGTTGTACTTTATTTTCGTGAATAAATAAATGCTTTAACTAACTAACTAACTAAGCTTCGCACACGCTCGAATTACATATGAATATATCACAATAATCACATCACTCAACTAGTTCAATAATCTTCTTTATAATAAATCAGTTGCTACGTACCTATAGTTTTGACTTATGTGACTGTATTATATGTAGGTGCTCGTGTACTAAATGTGATTATTCCTTGCTGAATGGTGCAAGAGAATACATATGCTCTTCGGAAGTCCACGAAGCAATTGCCAAATTATGTTTTAATGGCAGCATAGAGAGCATACAATGCATAACACAGCATGAAGACTACCAAGCCATTGACCCAGACTGTTGTTTTAGATCACGTTGGCCCACTATTGAAGGATAGGCAGGGAAGATCGTAGAAGCAGAAAAAAGGACAAGGCAAAAATGGGTATGTGAAAACAAACGTAAGTTGCTTATTTAATATATATAGCCTGCTAAACATAGGCTGTAGCTCAGCAAGTTATTTTTATGCCAAGCACAACCGAGTTTTGTCTGACAGTTTCAGCAGGTAAAATTCTCAGCCAAAACAATCCTTGTTTACTCATTCAAGAGCTCTCGTGTGTACCTGGGCTCCAAGCGAAGTGTTCTCCACACATCATAAAAGAACATTTCACTGTTCATTAGGTTTTGAGCAATGGTATACTGATGTTTCAAAAAGTTTTTTTCTAAGGATTTTGCCTTGTCACAATTTTACTGTATCATTTATAGGTACTTAAAAGCTGTTGCCTACAGATGGGTCATTAGATACATTTTCGGTTTTCTTGGGTGGGATAACACAAGACCATTACCGGCTTGTGTATACCATAATATCAGAAAAAGATTTTCAACTGGCTAGTCAAAAGGTTATGCATCTGCCCTTGAAAAACAATACTGACTCAATTAACATTAGGCCTACTCTGGGGCGGTAAATCGCCTTAAATCGCCTAAAATCGCATTAAATCGCGGGTTAAAATTGTCGAATTTCTCTTAAATCGCCTAAAATCGCCAACATGCATCCTGTTTGATACATTCAGCCCATGTACTCAAGTTTATCAATTGCTGCCATTTCACGAGCAAATCATGTAATCCAGGTGCTTTGCAATCAAAAGTAATGCAACATGAATTAACAATCAAATAAGTGGATTAGCCTGACAATATTTGGTCACTCAATAGGCACCGGTCATTGACAAAAACAGAGCCTTTTAATGCTTTATGCAGACTTTACAATAATTAGGTAATTCTGGGATCTGAAAGACCCATAGATCCCATACACTACCAGCAACAAAATTGAGCTAGTTACCAGAATGAGTTAATTTCATTATTGGTGTAAATGGAGGCTGGGCTACAATTTATATGGACTATGGAGGCTGGGCTACAAATTAATCTATAATCTACATGGCTTTTCAAAGCCTAATGCTGTTAATTAGAACAACAGTAGGAGACTAGGAAAGTCAATTAGTACGAGTGTTGATTTATATAATAAAGTCATCCTGTAATTTGTGCACTGTTGCATGTAACATCGAGCACTGCATTGTATACAATGGTTGTACTTCGACATGTGCATGGTTATACTCTAGCGCCTAGTAATAATTATAGTGGCTATCAAACGAAAAATATACGTGAGGTTATGAGCGATTTGCAACTCTCATCTATTACATTTTCCAGACCTGTATATACAATAGACAGTAAAACAATGATTACATCGTACATACCATACAATATATCTTTTGTTGTTGTTTGTTTGCAGAACCTAAAACCACGACGTAATACGCCATTTGTTGAATACTGTATTATTTTGTTTTTAATTTTAAAATAATTTAGAAATTAGAATTCCTACCATTTATTGCACACTATCCTTGAAATTCACTTGTGCCCAGTCTCTTTGGCCGAGTTATGTATTGTCGATGTGAATCGAGATTTGTTCAAAATTTAGATGTCCGTCGGCAAACCGGGGGGCCACGGGGAGGTGACACATCAGGGAAACGTGAATGCTAATGAACGTGTCTTCACACAGTTCACAGTCGTGAAAGATATATTCCATGTGTCAGGAAGTGATCATAATTTTAAAGGTATTACAAGTGCAGTTTATATGCCACAACTTTACTGGTAATATTCGTGGAAGTATTCATCCACGTACGATTTTGAGACTGCGTCTACGGTTTAGACTTTAGTTCCTATTAAATATTAAATAACATTTTATGTGCTACACTGAGTCAAACAACCTGCCCAGTTTGCCTTTGATTGTGTCAGTCAGTGTTCGAACAAATGCATTAAAAGTGATTATATCTGTAAGTTTGGCTTATATATTCAGTGTTTTAAAATTTTATGTTGATGTATTAAATGAACCCACGGTTTATTAAAGACGTTGCGAATATCGAGTGAAACAGGGTTCATATATCTGCTATGGCTATGCCTATGAAGAGTTAGACTACCATGTCTATGGCTATCCACTTTATGGTTACCTACTACGAGCTAGTCTCTGGCTACTATGTATTATGAAAGAGTTTGAGAATTTAATTTTAAATTGTTTCTTCAAAGTCGAGTATTGTCATTTATATAAATACACTATGCCTATGATGAAATATTCGAACCAGAATCCTTAATACTATTTATAGAATGTTATTTTCAAGTTTGTATCTTCAGATTTTCATCTTTTATTTCGGTATTTGCAAAATAAAATCAATCCGTTATATTTTTAGCGCAGCATCAAGCGATCAAAACAAAACATTCTACAGGTCAAAGTACTCCCAGTGGCAGTGGTTTGCACGTGCATCCAGTGCTCTCACAATCAAATTTTCGAATTCCTTAGAATAAGCTCGAAAATTCCTCAGATTTCCTTAAAATTCCTTAAATAAGGTGCATCAGACAATTTGATTCTTTTATAATATGGCCAAGCATACACGTGGTGCGCGTGCGAATAAAGACCCGAAACATTCAAAATAAAAATTTGTACTCGCCGTATTCAAACGAAACTTTCTACATGAAAGCGCTTGAATACAAGGCTGATTTTTAATACTCTCATTGAGCAAATTGTGAAGAGTTTGGAAGATATTCAAGTTTTTTTTGTAAATATATGATTCATTGTTTGGTTTGGTCAGTTGTGAAGGCCTTAAAGGATGTTTTGTCAGGATTACAATGGTGCTTTTCGTTTTAAAGGGGGGGGGGATATTCGCTGAGATATCTACAATTAGAAACAATAAAAATCGTAAAAATTTTAAATTGGGGCGTGACGAGAAATTAACCCGTTTACTGGCACTCACATGTAAAGTTGTCCGGCGTTGATAGACAGTATCACAGTAAATACTAAAGTAGGTCGCATTGCCAGCCAATGGGGGCTAATAAGAGACATTGGCAGATAGGTTTGTTAAAAATTTAATACTGACAGTACTCTAACACTGACAAGTAAAATCGTCTGGCGTTACAGAGTGTAAATTTGTCTGGGGTTAGACGAGTTAATACTAAAGTAGAGTGCATTACCAGCTAATGGGTATGCCGTTTATCCACTTTTGACCCAATGGCCTCATTTTCATGTCGGTTGCTCCGTGTTCCGTGCACACAGACTCACAGTTTAATAATAAGTTTGTGATTAGTCATTAATTGGAGTAAACTTCTCTTTAGAGAATTGTCTAGAAGTATACTCTCTTGCATTCAGTTCACGTCGCCAAACGGCAGCACTTTCCTTGTGATTGTAACTCCTAGTATGCGATATACTTCATGTAATTTAAACATTACGGCATTACGCCGAAGTAGCATGAAGAAAGCACGAGATTGAAACAGTTTAAATAAAATGCAAGCTATATAAAGAAGTTTTGACATGATACAAAACAAGACAATTTCACATACAAGGGTGACAAGGTAATATATAGGATTATAGCTTATTCAGTTATACTGTATATAAAATACCACATAAATACATTGTGTGTTTTTCTTGTGGGGTTTTTTGGAAATCAAATATTTATTATATTTTGCAATTTTAACTCGACATAAATTAATGATATTAAAGTTTAAGACATGTGTAGTGCATGCCCCTTAAGTAGAGTACATTAACTGTTTACAATATTTGTGGTATATAATGTAGCCATGAATGACCACATGACCCCACAAGATGAACTCCAATGGCTTGTAAATAGAGAATGGATGAAAAGTTCATGAATATTGAGCTTTATATGTGAATCAGGTTAAATACAATAATTATTTAACCTAGCTTTATATAAAATGTGCATACATGTTCTAATAATTGTAGTTTGCTTCATACAATGACAATGTGTGGAAACATTACATTATTATTTAGTTCACTCCACACATTGGGGCTTTTCAGTGACCGATTACATCAAGTACTATGATTACTTATGTTAGCCTAGATTATTTATCTTTACAACAATGAGAATACGATATTACACTCCTAACTGTGTTTATACTTTATATCCTAAGCAAAGATATAAAATTCGGAGAAAAATACCGGAGCAAAATATAAAATTCAATTCCTTTGAAAACACCTAAATTGCAATCCCTAAAATTTAAAATTTTTTCTTAATTCGCCTTAAATCGCCTAAAATCGCATTAATCATTCTCATCCGGTCGAAAAGTAGCAATTTCGAGTGGTGTTGTTTCAAACGCTTATATCTCTCAAACTATACATCGCACGGAAACAGAAATTGCATCGTTCGAAAGAGGCGGACTTCTGCTTTCCAACGATACCAATTTGAATTTCATCCGGAGCTTGGTTAACGATTTACTCGCATAAATTTGCATAAATTATGATATAAGAAAATGTTGCAATTATGCATAAATGTATTTAGCGGTTCAAATTTCAAATATGTCAAAAAATTTTATGAATATGACTGAAAGACAAGGTTATGATGTACAAGTACCCGAAGTTTCATGCATGTAGCATAAATAGAAATATTTTTATTGAATTTTTATATAAACTAGGTAGTGGAGTAAAATTTACATTTTGTGCTCACATGAAACAAATACCTTTATCAAAGGTTCTGTTTTATTGCTGCAACATGTTATCAATACAAATTTCCAATATTTCTTACTCTCCAAAGATAGTATGGCACCAAAATAAGTCTGTGATACCCACAAAGAACACTCAAATCATGATTAGCAAAATGTCTTTATTTCTACAATTACTACATACATTCTTAGATAATCATTACACCATTGACTTTAGTTATTAGTGGCATAACCAGCCTCAAAATTTGGTCATGCTATTCAAATTTGACATAATCACTACTCATTTGTTTAGAAATTGATTGTTTTCACAATCTAGAACATGAAAATATTTGCAAATAGCATGACCAAGTGTTGTTGGGCTGGCATCATCATAATTAGTAGTTATAAAAAAGTAATGTTTTCCAAGGCAATAATGTTTGCTAAAGCAGTAATGTTTGCCAAAACACATAATTGGATTATGTGGTGAAAATATTTCCTTTATATTGTACTACAAAAGACCTAAGACTGTAACCAAACTGATATCAGATCACCACGTCATACCCAAATCTGTTGCGATGAATATCTGGACTTCTTCCTGTATAAATTTCAAAGTCGCAATATAACCATTAGGATTGTCTGCAGCAACCCACAGATTTATTCCCCACATAGTAGGTCATCTAGCTTTCATGAACTGCCTAACCCCCAACCTATTTCTTGATTTGACAGTGTGTTTGTCTGCAACAACAATATTCTGTGAGGCTGGTACAGTTGTTGATGCAGCTTATTGCTGTAGTCTTTAGTACAGGATCTACCATATTCACAAACGCCATAAGCGCTTTGTACCTAACCCCAGAAATTATGTCTATTGCCCACAGACCATGATGTTTTTACACTCCAATAATTTTCAATCTCACTGTCGACCTTTAGCAAACCTGCATATCATACTAAAAGGCAATCAACCTCTCAAGGTTGGTGGACTGCAAGACCCTTTTATTAGTACATGGGGATAACTTTTGAGTTATTTGTATGTGGGCATATGTATTGGTATGGCCAGGAAACTACCTCCTGAAGCATTCCCTTAGTAAAAAAGAATCGAATGAACTCAAGCTCACAGTTCATTGAGCTGAATGAACTCAAGCTCACAGTTGATTGAAATGGATCCCGGACATGTCAGTGAGGAGCAAAATCTGGGAGAACATTCCTGGCGTCAGGATCATCATATATGATTCCGTCATGTACTATGGGGCCTAGTGGGTATGCTAGACAGGGAGCTTTCGAAACCTTAGGTCCTAATGGCTGGGCTTCCCTCTACCTCTACTCATCCCCCTACCTTCCCTCAGGGTTGGTGAGTAGGGTTCTCATGACTCATCAGAACTCTACTTCCCTGAGGCTATGAAACAGGAACAGCAGATAGGAACAGGATCAATATATTCATCAGTGCGAATAAAAACTTTTATAGACATGGTGCCACTTAAAATTATAATAAGAGCCAACTAGTAAGATATAAGTATGAATACTTGGCTATTATGCATGTAACAAAACGGCAAAACATTGAAATAGAAATTGTCTAGAAATGATACAAATACTTGCCTTGAAACTCCAGACACGACTCCCAATGCCAGGTTGAGATACTTGTCTTCATACAAAGACATTCCATCATTACTAGCACTATCAGTTTGCAAAATAAAGCCAAAAACGTCTTCAGAATGCGATTCAAACAAAACTACAACACAATACATTTCAACGCTCGTGCGTTTCCGTGCGCGATAATCAGGAAAATTGCTCTAAAAGATTTGTTTTTCTGCCTAAGCCAATCAAAATCCGTATCTAGGGTAAACAAACACTCCGGAAGTGATTCCTGCAGTCTTTTACCAGGAAACTGTAATGCTTTACCAAGAATTTGGCGTCCGAAGTTGGCCGAACACTTTCCGATCACGAGAATTGCCATAATAGGCTTAGATTATTTCGCAATTTCCCGAGACTGCTCCGATCTATAGAATGGACGATGGCGATTCTTTTGGTATATTTGTTATTATTATACGTTGAAAAGAAGCAAAAAGACGAGCATTTGCAACCTCGTCCCCAGGGTCTTCCTCGTGGTGGCGCGTGAGCTGGGGAAGACCCTGGTAAAATACGATGAAATCTCCAAGATTCTTGGAGATTTATCGCATGCGCAGTGACGACAACGTTATGTTGCTGACTACAATTAGCGCTGGCGCTTACGATTTTCTTGCTTGAAAATATACATGTTTTGTTGATTGTTTATGTATTTATTCTCAAAGTTTTAACAAATTTTACGAAAAATACTTCAGATATAAGCTGTGAACACACATGTACACAAAACTGTGCAACATTCATCATCATATTGTATCAATTTGTCGGAGTATGGCGCTCATATTTGTGACATTGTTTTGTTCGCTTTGGCAACCCTCGTATATATCAGATGCTGTTCGGCCTCAAATGCGACTGAATAAACACTGATTGTGTTGCCTGGAATATGAAATGATATTGACTGATTGTTCTGTATATCAAGGTATGTACTGTACATTTATACTGAATTTATTCGATTTTTTCACACGTCGCTTTCACATTTTCACAGAGTCTCGGAAATCACATTTTCTAATAAACACAGTTTCACACATACAGAAAGACTTCATTTCACACATACAGAAAGAATTCTTCAGAAATTACAGTTTTTAACATACAGAAAAACTTCATATTATCTCATCAGTTAATCCAATTATGATAACAGTAGAAATGCTTAGAAAGATTTTATTCTGTTCCATATACAGTACAACTGTTATTTCAATTTTCTCTTTCCTATATTTTATTTAAAGCAGGTACTGTTCTGTTACAAAACAACTAATAAACATTTTATTATTTTAACAGATGAACCATATTTTACATGAACTTGGGAAAAAACCCAACTTGGATTCCATGGAAAATTGGATATATATATATATAATCATGTCATCAATCAGATAGTAAACAATCATTAAGATGGCCTCAAGATTATATTTCACAGTGACCAACATGGAAATTTTTAAATGGGAATTAGTTGA
>CACRXK020002123.1:0-46105 GCA_902702795.2 Paramuricea clavata
AAAAAGGTATGGATTTCGTACCTGCATGCATCAATGAAGTAATTCTTGCTGTACTAATAAGGCCTATATCGATTCAACTTCGCTTTCGAGTTTACTGACGTATGCTTTCCGAATTGGGTCTATTATACTAACATGCAATTATTTAAAAAGGGATTTCAAGTACTGTATATACAGGAATCAGCAAAATTTACATGATGAAATTTTGCAAAATAAAAACAAATGTTATTTTATTATATTATACCGATAAAAATGTGTATATAATAATTATATAGCTTTGCGAGCTAGATTGATTTGCTAGGTGAGCTTAGCTAATAAAGCGAACGAGCTAGCCAAAGCTAGCTAGCCCAGTTTGCTAGGTGAGCTAGCTAATATTAACAGGACTCAGTATTAGGATTACGCAGCATGTCCAGGTTCAGGCTATAGCGGGAGAAAGGTGACTGGTTAAGTATAAAATGTACTTTATATCTTGTTACATACCAATGTGACAGCCCAGGCGTTTTTTCTTGCTTTTTTAGTGCAACTTGCTTTTCGAACACTAATACTTTCAGCAATCAAAACCCCCGTTTTATATTATCTTAAAACTTCCTCAAGTTATCAAAAATTACGTATACGAGAACGCCCACGATTAAGATTGAGGCAATAACATCCTGGGTGTCCCAAAAAACCCGAAAACTATTGAAATCACTTATTGTTAAATTTGAATGCCCTACCAAACAGCTGAACGTAATGATGCGTAAAATATTGACAAGGTACATGTATTAATATTTAGTTAAGAACATCTCCTTGTAGTTTGCGCGATTTTCTGCTCTTTGGAATTTAAAGTAGCTTCTTAAACAGTTTCTTTATGCATAAAATTTTCTTATGTCAATCATTTATGCACTCGTGGGAACCAACAGAGACTGGTGCATGACGGGTTTTTTGGGACACCCTGTATAATATATTCCCGCACGAAATACTCTTGCTATATGCGAAATATTTTTAAAATGCATGTAATAACTTATTAAAGGCTAATTGCAAGATTGTTTTTGAGTACTTTGTTTAATTCTAAAGTAGGTTAAAAAAGTTCCGTTTTTTTTAACTTCGAGTAGACTTATAGATAATAAAAAAACCGGAACTTTTTTAACCTACTTTAGAATTAAACAAAGTACTCAAAAACAATCTTGCAATTAGCCTTTAATAAGTTATTACATTCATTTTAAAAATATTTCGCATATTTCAAGAGTATTTCGTGCGGGGAATATATTTATATATTATTGCCTCAATCTTAATCGTGGGCGTTCTCATATACGTCATTTTTGATAACTTGGGGAAGTTTTAAGACGAATAGACCTATGTCATATTTTAAAATCCATATAGTAATCTAAATCTAATGCCAACTTTGCAGCTATTGATTTCATTTTTACTGCTGAATGTATTTGTCTTGCCTGATTTGTCTTTTTTATCTAAAATGTAAATGAAAAAGTTTATAATATCCAAGGAAGTCAAAATCGAAAAGCTAAGTTTGTACAAGCTACAGTAGGATACATGCATGCATGCATGCATGCATGTACTCCGAACCATTATTATATTGTAGTTTTATTTAAAAAGTAAAATTTAAAGTGTAATTTTTTATATAATTTTATTCGCTAAATGCAAAAAAAATATGTGCATGTTTGATTTGCGGGGAAATTTATTATATGAGTAAATTCAGAAGTGATTAACAATTTACTCATGTATAATAAATTCAAATGTCGAGCTCACAGTAGCTAGTAGCTAGCATGGACGATCTAATTTAAATTGAAGTTACCATTTATAAACACCAAATAATATAGTATTTAGTATCTTGTGTTTAACTATAGTGCATGTTAATATATTTTTTGTCCGTGCATTTGGCTTATATTTGTAGTTGCTTTGAACTATATAAATTCGCTGTAGTCTGAAATTTGATGGAAATCATGCTGACCTGGATTATCCACTGACCGCAGGGGTTTTTCTCCAAAAAAGGGGCCCCTCTATAGGAGGACGTTATTTGGATATAACCCCTTGTTGTATTGGCAAGGTATATACGATGCAATCCTTTACCGTCAAACAAGTCGACATACTTACAGTAATATATGTAACGACTGACAAAATGCAATTCTCATGAACAATATTTTAAACGAAATATACATGTAACACAAGGATGTACCAAAAAAAAAGCAAACGATTGAAAATGACCTATTGTTAGAATTTTAATGCCTAGCACTAAGCTGAATGTAAAGAGTGCAAAATATTGACAGGGTGCATATATTAAGTAAATATCTTTGTAAAGGGCACGATCGATTTTCTGCCCTTGGGAATTTAAAGCAGCTTCGTAAATTCATACCATTTACCTAATAAATATACTGTACAGTATAACATCTATAGAAATCAGCTCTTTTGTTGTTAAATCGCGTTGTTATACCTTTGAAAATTGAATTGAATGGTATAAATGAACGGTGGAACTATTTATAACAATTCCCTTCGACAAATAAAGTTGACGTGATGATTGAAACAAGCAAAATGACTTCACAAATATATATAAGTTATTTCGACAAATATCGTTGCCATTCATGTAGACACTTGAACCATTCTGACTCGAACTGACGACAAGACGAACTGATGAAGATGTAATTTTGCGTGTTTGCGTTGCTGTTCGTTTTCGAAGCTATTTTAAATTTCCAGAGGTGTAATTACCCACGTTTAACAACAAAAGAGTGATTTTTATAGAGGGTACCTTTTTGGGGACACCCTGTACATGCAGAATCCATTTCGGATACATCCTCATATTACACAAAGCATCCAGCGGGATATCTTCTGAAGTTTAAAACTCGCAACGACAAAACGTTTGCAATATTAAATAATTATATATATTGTTGATTTTCTTCATTGGATTGCCTGTTCGGAAAATATATCTGTCGAAAGATTGAGCTAATTAGAAATGACATTGAAAACGTTGTAGTAGACCCACCATTAGTAGATTATTGTTTACCTGATATCAAATTAGACTCATTTAAGCTCCTGTCAGAAGAAGAAGTCCATAACATAATCATGAAGTCGTCGAATGCAACATGTAACCTTGATCCTATCCCAACATGGCTGCTGAAATTATGTGCCAGTGAGTTAACACCTGTCATTATGAAAATGATCAACTTGTCGTTAAGTGAAGGTCACGTCCCAGAAGCATGGAAAGTTGCCATACTTATTCCAATTCTAAAAAAATACGGTCTTGATCTAGTCTTTGAGAACTTCAGAATATATTTATTTAAATGAATATATTTATTTAAATTACACGGTTATAATGCTTAAGGTTTGAATTGCTGTATCAATGTTTTCACAAAAGTACCAGGCTAGAAACGACTACTACAAGGCGAGTGAAAAGCTGGTCAAAATCGTGTATTTTGTTGGCATTTACCCTCACAAATAACCTATTGACAGAGCCGTCAATTTAGAATGTATTTTAATTCCCATTGGAATTTACTTTCAATGTTTCGCGCCCAATTCCCAACGATGGAAAAATGCAATTTCGACCGCCAATTTTTATTCGATTCGCATGAAGTCGTATTTTTACAAAAAGGGAAAAAGTCTGGTTCAGTAGCCTTTAACTTCTTACAGTAAGAAGCTAAAGGCTTAAATTTTATTGCTATGAAAAATTTTATCGATGAACGCCATATCTAGCGCGCAATAAGACACCAAAGTTGCATATTCCGTTTTTTGATACACCCAGTATATGACACAGAACGATGGATATCATCAATTACACCTGAAAGAAATAAAAACCGCGGAGCAAAACCTTTACCAAGACAAAACAGCATTTTTACTGAGTCAGACTCATAAATTTATCGAAGATTTCGATCTGTTTGCAAAATTCGTCCCTTTGGACACTTTACATACCATAAATACTTTATTTTCTGTAATAAACTGAATAATCTAATTTTAGCGTGTTTAGTGCATCAACCCCGGATGTGTGGGCGTCGATCTATAAACAATTTCGTTTAAATTCAAATTACTTGAAGCTATGGCATAGTACAAAACATGGACTGGACCCACTCTAATAGGCTTGTAGTCTTTGCACAGGCTGGGCAATCACGAGTGATGTTTTGCGTGGTTATACTTTTATATGTGATTTTGTCGGTTCTAGCTGACATGTCTCCCAGCTTTTAGCCGCTTCCAGCAACGGAATGTAGGCTACTCTATATATATATATATATATATATATATATATATATATATATATATATATATATATATATATATATATATATATATATATATATATATATATATCAAGCCGAAGGTGTTAAGCATATAGCCTACCCGCTTATACAGCAGGCATATAAGCGCCCTGATATATATAAATTATAATGTACAAGAGTTACGGTTAGGGTCAGGATCATGTTGAGCATATTTATATTTATTTATTTATGAGGTGATAGTTGATGAGACGAAACCCGAATCAACTATCACCTAGTAGAAGCCGAGAGCGACTAATCTAATTGTTTTAGGCCCCGTTTACACTATACCGGATTGCTATCGGAGTGGGTCAAATTTTGTAGGTATACGTATCGAAAGGCTGTGAAGATTAGTTTAATCTCAGAGACCCAAATAAACATGCCAATTATGTCAAACTAATAAGAATTTGCTACTAACCATTGCTCCGTAACGGCAAAAGAAGATGTCGTGACCAGCGAATCCGGTATAATGTAAACAGGGCCTTAGTAGCATCAGAGATCAAACATAAAATATTCCGCAAAATAATTCAAAAACGCTAGCCTGAAGACGTTTTCTTTACAAAAAATTCGCCAGGGAAATTATTGACTATTGCTATTACACCATTGGCAATAGTAATTAATATATTAGTACGATCAATGACTCTGCTAAACTATAATAATAACAACCCACGACATAAAGTGAGACGTCTATATTTGATTTTGATAAACGGGAATACAATATGGTACGCTTGTGCATAATAATAAGCTCGCACAGCTAGTTGAGTTCGGTGATAAATATTATTAGAATGTATGGACAAAACCTCGGACAAAACAAACTTCGCGAACTCGTTAAGCCCATGATCAAACGAAAACGCATGTCATTAACCAATGACCACACTTAACAATGAGCGCAAGAAGAAATGTTCTTCTTGCTTCAAAACTATTCAAAGAACACTAAAATCAATTGAATGTCTCACATTGCAATGTCTTCACTTTGCAACACACCTCAAGAAAACTCCTTGCCTCCACATGATGATTCACGTAAACTGGCTGATGAGTTCGGAAAATATATCTGTCGAAAGATTGAGCTAATTAGAAATGACATTGAAAACGTTGTAGTAGACCCACCATTAGTAGATTATTGTTTACCTGATATCAAATTAGACTCATTTAAGCTCCTGTCAGAAGAAGAAGTCCATAACATAATCATGAAGTCGTCGAATGCAACATGTAACCTTGATCCTATCCCAACATGGCTGCTGAAATTATGTGCCAGTGAGTTAACACCTGTCATTATGAAAATGATCAACTTGTCGTTAAGTGAAGGTCACGTCCCAGAAGCATGGAAAGTTGCCATACTTATTCCTATTCTAAAAAAATACGGTCTTGATCTAGTCTTTGAGAACTTCAGGCCCGTCAGTAACCTGTCTTTCGTTTCTAAAGCTACGGAAAAAGCAGTTGTTAGCCAGTTATTTGAGCATTGTGCTGATAATGCTCCTCTTCCTAACAACCAATCGTCATATCGTCAATTTCACTCTACCGAAACAGCTCTCTTAAGAGTCCACAATGATATCCTTATGAACATGGACCAACAGAAAGTAACTCTTTTAGTGCTCTTGGATTTGAGTGCCGCCTTTGACACCATTGTTCATGAAATTCTGATGGATATGTTGAAGTTAGAATTTGGTGTGATCGGAAATGCCTTAAAGTGGATTAAGTCGTTTCTTTCCTGTAGAAAGCAGCGTATTAATATTAAGCAAAAGTTTTCCGCCAATTTTACGTTGAACTATGGAGTACCACAAGGAAGCTGTCTTGGACCGGTCCTTTTCCTATTATACGTGTCTCAACTGTTCCAGATTATTAACAGGCACTTACCTTCTTCCCATGGGTATGCAGATGACACTCAACTTTATTTATCTTTCCGTCCTGAGTCACCCGTTGTCCAAGACCAAGCTATTTAAACTATTAATAATTGCATCGTCGAAGTTCGTGCTTGGTTAGTTTCACATAAATTAATGTTCAATGACACTAAAACGGAATTCTTGATAATTGGAACTCGCCAGCAGCTGTCTAAGGTTACAATCGACTCGATTGAAGTTGGTGATGCTGATATAAAACCTGTACAAGAAGTCCGAAATCTAGGTTCGTGGTTTGACGAACATATGTCGATGAATGTCCATGTGGGCAAGGTTTGCAGCAAAGCATTTAGGGGCTTGTACAACATCCGACAAATAAGGAAGTTTCTCTCCATCGAATTAACTAAAACGCTCGTACATGCCTTTGTGACGTCACACTTGGACTACTGCAATTCTCTCTTGTTCGGCATTCCCCAATACCAACTTCAGCGTCTTCAACGAGTTCTCGATGCCGCTGCTAGAGTGACGTGTCTTATACCAAGATGTGCTCATATTACCCCTGTCCTGATGCACCTTCACTGGCTGCCTGTCAAGTTTCGCGTTGATTTTAAAATTGCACTTCTGGTATATAAAGCCCTCCACGGGATGGCGCCAGGCTACATTATGGAACTGTTGTTAGCAAAACCGAACTGCTGTTACCAACTGAGATCTGATGATCAGGGACTACTTTTTATCCCAAAACCTAGAGCCAAGACTCTTGGTGATCGAGCATTTGTGCATGCAGCTCCGTCAATTTGGAACATGCTACCTTCTGGTATTAGAAATAGTAAAACAATTGACTGTTTTAAATCTCAATTAAAGACTTTCCTTTTTAAGAAAGCTTTCGATTCTAACTTTTAGATTTATAGACACCTATACCTTAATTCTTAATATTTTAGCTACTTGTATATAGTATAACCTCATTGTTGTAAAGCGCTTTGGAATATTTTATATAATTTAAGCGCTGTATAAATCTAAATATATTATATTATATTATGTATGAATCGGTTTCATGCTGTGTCAGCATGCACAAAATCATTTAACATAGGTAACAATACGATTGACTTGTGCCAAAATTGCTTAGCTGAATCTTTACCCTTCCAAACACTCGATGATTTAGAATTTGAATTGACGGCTTTAAAAGGAATTAATGTGAGGAAAGATGAAATGGATAGACTAAGATATTTGAAATTCAACCCTTTCGACACGAGTAAAAATATTGCGCTATCGGAAAACAATGCAAATCTAGATAAATCGTCAAAAATAAATTGTGAATATTATCCACCAACTGATTTTTAAGAACAAATAAATGAAACAAACCAAAATAATAACTTTTCAATGATACACTTAAATATTAGAAGCATGAATAACAAATTTGACTCTTTTAAAGAATTAATATATTCACTAAATAAACCGTTTCAAATAATAGGTTTATCTGAAACTTGGCTGAATGAAACTAACGAAGATCGTTTTAAATTCCAAAATTATGATTTTGTAAATGTAAACAGATCAATTAAAAGTGGTGGAGGAGTAGGTATTTATATCGCTATAAAATACGCACTGATCTTATAAACACAAGTATTGACAATGTAATTGAATCTGTCTTTGTCGAAATTATAACAACTGTAGGTAAAACATCATAATAGGTGTAATATATAGGCCACCAAATAATCATTTTGACTCATTCGAAACTGAAATGAATCTAATGCTAGGGCAAATGGACAAAGAAAACAAATTATGCTATCTAATGGGAGATTTCAATATTGATCTATGAAAATCAGAATCTTGTGATTATACTATCAGATTTCTTGAACAACTGTTCACCTCATCATATGTCCGGACCACTTGTGCCCCGGCCAACAAAAATCACTCAGCATACCGCTACATTAATTGACAATATTTTCACCAATGATATAGAAACTATTGATTAAGCTCTAATGGTTTAATTTTTAGCGATATCTCGGATCATTTGCCGATATTTCATCAGTATACGAAATTCGAAAACGTTTCATGAAAAAATTTTAAAAAATGAATTTATCTGTAAAAGGATTATCAATGATGCCAATATTCAATCGTTTACAAACACAATAAAAAATGTGTCATGGGATAATGTACTTTCTAAAACCAACACGGCAGAGTCCTACAATGAATTTCTTAACTTACTTTCAATAGCCTATGAAAAAAACTTTCCTTTACGAAGAAAAGTAGTAAAAAGAAATATTGACAAAACCCGAAGCCCATGGATGACAAAATGTATCGCAAGATCAGTTAAGCAAAAGAACAAGTTATATGAAAAATACCTTCAATGTCCTACAGAAAAAAAGGAAAAAATATACAAACAATATAAAAATAAACTAAATCATATAATAAGAGCGGCAAAAAAGAAACATTACGAAGAACAGTTAATTAATAAAATATAAACATGGTACAAAGGTACTGTGGAAAACATTAAATGAAATTATGAATCGAAATAAAACAAGTAGTACGTTACCAAAGGAATTTATTGGAAATAGTCCTGGAGAAAAAATTACCGATCCAAAATCAATAGCAAATAGATTCAATGATTATTTTGTAAATATTGGCCCAGGACTTGCGAAAAAACTTTCGAATAGCAAAACAAATTTTGATCAATATCTCCCTAGTAGAGAGATAAATAATTTGAATTCCAAAAAAAAACCTGGATATGATGATATAAGCTTACAGGTAATCAAAGCGATTGGTACAAAAATTTCTGAACCACTTTCACACATATTCAACTTGACTTTTCTTTCTGGAACTATTCCTGATGATCTAAAAATAGCTCTAGTTACCCATATTTGCAAAGCAAACGCAAACGAAAACAATGAATTTAAGAATTATCGGCGAATATCTGTTCTCACTTGTTTTTCTAAATTATTGGAAAAGCTTATGTATAAGAGATTAATTAGCCACATAGAAAAAAATAAAATATTAACACAAAATCAGTATGGTTTTAGGGAAAACAGATCCACTGAACTTGCAATCATTGAACTTGTTGACAAAATCACCCAAGCAATCGATAAAGGTGAATACGCAATAGGTATCTTCCTCGATTTGTCAAAAGCCTTTGACACAATTAATCACAAGATTCTGATTAAAAAATTAGAACACTATGGTATACGCGGAATGACAAGCAGTGGTTGGAAGATTACTTAAAAAACAGAAAACAAATTGTTAAATATAACCAAGTTAAATCAAAAGCAATGTTAATTAAAAGTGGTGTCCGGCAGGGGTCAATTCTTGGACCAATTGTATTTCTTCTCTATATCAATGATATTGAAAATTGTAGCAAATTAATTTTATTTATATTATTTGCAGATGACACTAATATATTCTGCAGTAACAAGTGTCTAAAAACACTTAATAAGATTATGCAAACTGAAATTGATAAAGTTGCTGAATGGTTAAATGCGAATAAGTTATCTCTAAATACTACAAAAACAAAAGTAATATTATTCCGATCTTCAAATAAAAAACAAAGCAAGACATTAAAATTAACATCAATGGTAATAATATTAAACAAGTTAGAAATACAGTATTCCTTGGTATTGTCATTGACGAATGTTTGACCTGGAAAGATCATATAGCTAAGGTAGCAAAGAAATTAATTAGAGCTGCTGGTATAATAGATAAAATACGACATTTCGTGTACCGAAATACTGTAAAACTGATATACTATGCATTAGTCTATCCATACTTGTTTTATGGCAACCTTACATGGGGTATTACTTACAAAAACAGAATTAAAAAAATAATGAATATACAAAAAAAATAGTGCGTTTATTGGCATTCAAATCATACTTTGATTTAAATATCCTCAACATGCATCTTCAAATTAAATCAACGACTGTTTAACTGCTTTATTTATGTTTTGATACCACCATCTTAATAATTTACCAGAAATTTTTAAAGATTATTTTGTGACAAACAACCAAATTCATCAATACAACACGAGAAATGCATTAAAACTCCACAAATGTTATAAAAGAACAAATTATGTAGAACACACTCTCTCAAATAAAGGAGTTGACGTATGGAATTCATTAGAAACAAAATTTATAGATATAAATTTCTACAGCACTTTCAAAACGCAAATTAAACAACATTTTTTACTATACAATGTATAAGACATGCTATAAAACATTCTGCTATATGACAAAAATAATAGTATATTGTAGTCTTATAAGAACCCGAATGCATGCATCTACAACATTGGTATTCACTTCTATAATAAGAACAATTTCTCGTCTTTTTCTCTCTTGTAAATATTCACTTCTATAATAAGAACAATTTCTCGTCTTTCTTTAATATTGTGATTGACTGTAAATAATTTATTACATAATATAATACAAACTAGCATAACTAGAGACCTAATTAAAAAGTCTACTAAGATTTCTAGTAGGTCTCTAGCCCGCACTCTAGAATTATTGTAAATATACTACACGTAAATTTATTGTACATGGGGAAAATTTTTAAAATAGTTTCACGATGTTTCAGGCAGTCACTGCGACAATTCTTCCGAGAACGGTATGCAGGTGAATAAAGTTGCAACAGATTTAAGAAATTCATGGGAGTTTTATTTCCCTATAGTATAAGAGCTCAATCTACCGATATAGCAATTCGTGACTGTGATGCAATGACTTGCGCTCTCGTTTACATGATCCGGGCTTTAGAGGATGGAATATATCGAAAGTGCATCACAATTATACACATACAAAATGCATATAATTAAAATATTTATATATTGATGTATATGTATTGATGGAATGATTTATATGGATGTATTGTCCATTGCGCAAATTCCCCTCAGCTTGTTGCGTTGCGAGAGGTTTCACAAACATGTGTAAGGTTTATTATTTACTGAGTATTTTCCCAAATACGTATAGACAATAGAATGTAGAATTTTAGAAGACAAATAGCTAGATAGGTCAAGGAAAATTAAAGTGTTGCAGACGTGAAGTTTTTTGCCTATACAAATTAAATGAAAAACATGATATTCGGAGGGTTTTTTCTCTCCTAAAAAATAATAGATTTTTAGATGAAATTTTGAGTCCAATTTTGAGTCCAATTTTGGGTCCAGTCCATGGATCCAGTCCATGTTTTGTACTATGCCTTGAAGCTAGTGCGTCACGAGTAAATTGAAGAGTTCCTGTTTATTCCCGAGGTGCATGCTGTGTTCCTGTTTCCCCTCAATGTTCTGGGTTAGGGTTAGTTTTAAATGTTGTAAATGGGGCTAATTCGAGATTCTATTCCAGCTATAATATTTTAATTATACACTGTCACTGATTGAAAATATTAATAATATACATATATCAAACAGAATTACATGGAAAGTAAGTCAAAATGGTGGAAATAGTAGAGGAGGTGGGAAAAAATTAGGGGAGGTGCAGCAATGTAGCTCAAGACCCCCATGGAAAGTTATGGTTCAGAACGGGCCAAAGTCAACGACGTGACGTATGCATGCACTGTACATATAATCAGTGTATTAATGAATTATGTCTGTACAACTCATGATCATCCAATTTTGCCATTCATTTAATACAATTTAACACTACAAAGTTTCTTTCAAACCATTACATTAAAAGGGTACTTGACACAGAGATGAATCGCTGTCACTGTTTCAATTTTAGAAAAAAACTTTCTTACGAATTGTAGCCAACCAGAAAATGTCAAATTTTGACTTTGATCTATCATTGAAACATTTCCAAGGGGAAGTGAAACATTTTCCAGGGGAGGTTCAAAACGATCTCAGGGGAAGTGCTTCATTCCTGTCTGTAATGCAAAACTCTATCAAAATCAAACGCGCGATTACATGACAAAATTTTCATTTTGAACCCTGTTTCAACAATTAGGGGCCACCAAAAATTTATTTCATACGGGGCCGGAGATAAAAGGATTTTCTCAGGCCCAGGGGTACAATAAATTTTGCATTATGACACAGAATTTTATGGAAGTAAGTCAAAATCAGAACAATTGCAATATACTTTCCATATGCAAGTATTTTAGAAATGTTTTTTCTTTGAATTTCTTATTCAGCAGTGCGGTAAGCTCACTCCATTATTTTAAATAGATCAGTATGTGGAACCTGAATCTGCCCGCAGGCAGTCAGCCCGCGGCGTCTGCTAAAATTAGCTGGAGAAAGGCCAACCTCGTTCCCAGCCTCTTTGCTCTTGGGAAGCAAAGACCCTGGTCGGAGCTGGTCACGTGACCCATTGAAAATTGATAGCCCAAGAGGGGGATGGAAAAGTCTCATATTACATGTTTCCACTTCCGCACTTCGATTGTAAGGAGTGGCCGTTCTGTACAATCATTAATTCATCTTCAAGAATCATATATACCTCAAACTACTTGCTAAATTGGTTTCTGTTTGCTTTTAAATTATACAAACATGCTAAAATGCAGATTGTTATAGCAACAGAAAATTCAGGAAGTCAAGCAACGAGAACGTATGACTGTACGCTTTGAAATATTTTTATTTTCTCGGGGTTCGCTGCGGTTCGGGCGTAGTTTTATTTCACGCATACGTTTCTATTCTGGCTCTGATATTTATAATATGCCAATGAATTGTTCTGATATGGACATGGTATAAATTTTGTTAAACAGATGTCTTAAAAACGACTGTTTATAGGTCGTAGGATTAGCGCCTTGCCGGTCTTAAACGTGACACATTTGGACACAAGCCAAATACACATTGTCCATTCTATTGATTCTAAAACTGTTTATAGACATATTGCTCTAGATTTTTTTTTAAAAGGTTATCATCGTTTATATTAAACACCAGGAAGACAAAATATAACGTACAAAATTGTTTGAAATCGACAGTGCACAGCTGACATACGACAATTCAAAACTGCATGAATTTCCTTTTTTGTCTGCACGAGTACCGGTCTGTTGAAGCCAAAATATTGCACAGCATCTCCTATAAATTCTATCGCCATTTCCCCTCTCCCCTTAAATGCAAAGGAATGACAGCCGAAAAGGTTTAGCAAAGTATTTTTTATTATATCTGGTATAAAGTGTCTTACGTTTTATCAGGGATATACATAATTCATAAACTGTATATGCACACGAAGTCTCGCTTATATTAATGAGTTTTACAACAAACCTTTTAAAGTTTCCATTGATAGATAGGTTGTTTGCCTCCAGTATTGTTTGGTAAAACAGACTAAACTTCTAAAATGTCGATTACAGTATACGATAAAGATTAAAGTTGATTTAAATATTGATAACTCACAGCGGCATTAATCCATTATACAAGTCTAAAGAAGCTGGTTTATTCTTCAATAAAGCCCTCAATGGACAATGCCAATGTCAATGAAAGGTCTAATATTATACATGTTGCAAATTACTGTATACACAAAATATGAAATAATTTATATAAAGTACAATACCAGGTGTCTGGTGCATATATCGTCCTAGATATTCAAGTTGTACCGCACGCACGGAAACGCACGGAGGAGTCTTGGCGTTTGTGTGATAACAGATAGCTAGCTACACTTCGACATCATCTTTCTTGATCGTTGAGTTTCAGCAATGTAAATGAAATGAATTTTATAGCCAGTCCATAACGGGTTTTAATCCTGTGCTTTTACAGTCAGAATAGCACTATTGTTTACATATGTTGGCGATGTTTGGGAAATCAAAGACAAAGGATCCCGTTATAAAATAAATCTTTTGTTTTGAATATCGGACAGGATACACTTCAACTATAAAGAACCATATCGTTCGTTTAATACCGTTTGATCGATCAGTGTGTGTAGAAGATATGTATGTTTCTACGGCGATACGTGCTAAACTTCGCAAGCCAGGCGCGTGTGGAGTGTTTTCCTTGCAAATGAAATATGATCTAGCTTCTCGCTTGAAATGTAACGCAACACTTATTATTGATGACATTCAGTATAGCAGGAAGTCTTTGTCATGATTTACGAATTTAGAACAGTTCCTTTCACAATTTCTTGTTGCAAATTACATTTTTATCACCCGAAATTATAACACATAAAGTTGCAATTTTCCAAACGCAACAAACAGACTACTCTACTACCCCTCCCTGAGATCAAATTCAATTTACCCCCAAAATCTGGGGGTTCACGTGACCAGCTCCGACCAGGGTCTTTGCTTCCCAAGAGCAAAGAGCCTGGGAACGAGGTTGGAGAAAGGCTTTTAATAAATACATTCGAAATTTCTTTTTATGTAAAGTTGTGCAGAACTATAAACGGGTTGGAATCAGTTCAAACTAACTGGTAAGCTGGCATCGTTTGAGTTTCATTTAGAAAACGTGAAAAACCTCTTTAGTTTAGTGTTGTTAATTTGATATTTGTTTACGTTTTCCTGCTTGGCAGACAAAACCACGTGGCAAGCAAATATAGTTTGATTATATTAAATTATTGAAAGGTCTTTGTGAATGATTCTTATCAGTAAAAGCATGGTATTCAGGTTTATTAGTGATTAAATGTACCCGAAAGCCGAGGTTGGTTTAGTAAAAGTTTACTAAACCAACCGAGGCTTGAGGGACATTTTACCCAACTTTTATTACTGCCAGATGATTTAACTCATATAATATATATAATTATAATCACTAATTAACTGTAATGCCAAGACCTAATTATTTTTGTATTTAGACCTTAATCGTCCCTTGCAAAACAAAGGTATAGCCATGAGAAAATCTATTTATATAGAGAATAATACATGAGTGCACGGAAATATCAGATTTATTTCGATAGTGCACGCAGCGAACGAGTGAGATATCATGTTCAACACGAGAAATAAATCTGGTACTGTATTTCCAAGCATCCATGTATTTTTCTGTTTACTGTTGAAAAGCGATAATTTTTGCATGCAAAAGTTTTTATCAGTGCTCAAAATCTCTATAAAGCACTATACTTTATATATTAAATTATACTATTTATAGCTTTGGCGAGTTAGCCCACCTCAAAAAGTCTCATGTAAGCACAGGATGAAATCAGCTTGGCAAAGCAAACTAGCTTGTGTATCCACTGTTTATCCCCTATACCATCAAGTTGCATTGTGTCCTACATCAGCCTACTTTATTATTTTGTTCTCTAATGCATGCCAGATGATTTTACTTGTCAAGGGGAGAGTGCGGGCACTCAATTGCCAGCTAAATTCTGTTTCAGGCCTTGTACAACATTTGATCTTTGAGCGATTAAATGGCAGCAATTTCTCCTTCATCAGTAGAATAGTCTGGCATTATAGATAAAGTAAAAGATAAAGTAGGGCACATTGTCACTTAAAAAGTGTTAATGGCAAAAATATTGCATAAGTAAAAACAAACAATAACTTGAAATGCCAATGGTATAATATTGTGTTCATAATTACATTGATTACAACTTGTATCGTTATCTATGTGTAATGTCAACTGATATAATAAGTGTCAACATATGAAGTCTTTGTTCAGCTTCTTTTGTGTTCATATTTACATAAACTAAATCACTACTTAACTTAAGGTGACTCCCTACATTTTACTAGAAAATGGAAGATCTCCGATTTAGACCCAATTTTTCAAAAGTTCCTATTTGTTAAAAGACAAAGAAAGTCTGACTAGCCAAATAATAACTAGAGAGTTGTATTTTTTCACCAAAAGGAATCGTAACTGCCGTTGTTATGGCAACAACTTTTACGATCCAATATGGCTGACATTTTGGGTTTAAAGTAATTTAACTTGAAGATAAGGTTGGTAAACCCCATTTTTATTTCATAAAAAGAAGTCGTTTATTATTAGTATTTTGAATTATTTTTATGATTTTAGAAAAATTCTGTAATGGAAAGAAAATTATTACGAATTATTACATTTTCCGATTTTGAAAAACTTTGGCATGACATATTTTTTTAAATCATGAAAATGATTCTGAAAGGTCATTATGCTATAGAAAATAAAATGGGGGTCACCAACTTTATATTCGAGTTACATTACTTTAAACCCAACTTATCCACCATATTGAAACGTCATTGTTGCCACAGCAACGGGTGTTAGAAGCAAGTTTTTAAAAAATTAAAAATGAGATATTACATTTATTTAGCAAAATCCATTCAAGGGCATCTGAAAGTTGATTGAAGATGGAAGGGCACTCCGTAAACCGAAAGGAAGAACCTTATCATAATATAGTACTTCCCTTCCTAACACATGCCTAAAAGCTCATAGTCGTCTGGATAGATAGGAACTAACCTGAAAGCCGATTCAATATCAGTTTTAGCAAGAAAGCAACCTGCACCAAATTGCTTAATACCTTCGATAGCATCGTCTATTCTTACATATTGAAGACTGTAATCCTCTTTGGGAATAATACAATTTATGCTGGTTGAGCCTGACTTCGGATACCATCGATGGAAAATTGTACGAAATTTATTTGAATTTTTCTTTGGTACTAAGTCAACTGGAGAAACCTGAAAAATTTTAAATAGGGACTATAAAACGGACCAGCTATGCGACCAAGCGAAACTTCAGTTGCCAAATTTGAAGAAACAATATCTGGGTTAGCGAAAGCCGTTGGCAAATTCCTTGAAAACCATGGGGCCCGTTGCCCCTGAAAACCTATGTGCACACCAAATTTAAAAAGTTGTTACAAAGCTGTGAAACATTTTGGTCTGGCTGACCTGAAAGTGCTGTTTTTAAATGTTGGATGGAAATAGGTGTAAGGAGTGGCTGGTCTTTAACTTCGTTTGGATTTTGAGGAGTTGTGCTCACGTTTTGAATCTCGCTCATCGTATTTGACTGACTTGGAATTGAGTGAGGGACATGCAGATCCAGGATGTTTGCCATTACATGTGTTGCATAGGTGTTGGTATTGGCATGGCTGAAATTTCCACAGAAGCCTCCTCGAACGCCCCCGGAGGCAGTCCAAATATGGAGTCCATTTGAAAAATGAGGATACTGTTGGACTACGATGTCTGGCGAGGTTGTGAATATCATCAGCCCCAACTGCTGATCAATCAGGGTCCAATTTTGACTGGGGTTGAGAGCAGCCTTGCATCGAAATTTATGGTCGTATACACACCACCCCAGTCCACGGTGAGTTTGGGCTGCATGGCGTATCAAATCAAATAATTTAACAATTCTTGGCCCCGACCGGGGAACTTATGGATCATCACGCTCATGTATACAGTGAATGCGGTTGTCCACTGCTCGATATCGGTTATCCTAGAAGTTAGCTGCGACGCCTTATTGACCTTGATTACTGAGTTTTCGAGAGTTAATACCATAGGCTCGTCGGAGTGGTTATTGGTTGACATGTTTTTTGGTAAAAATTTAGATAAATAAAAAAACTCATCCGATTGAATTTGTTTGATGTACTGCGCGAGAACCTCGTGAAAGCCATTTCCATATGCCACGCTGTTCGCTGCCTGATTGGAACCAAACGTAAGCGCGTTGGTTGACGTGGTATTTGAGCTGGGATTAACAGTTATTTCTTCGCTTTCATCCTGGACGACTAAGGTAATCTCGATAGTGTTAGGTGTCGAGTTTGCCATGGCTTGAACAGCAGCGCGGGCTGCATTGGATGCTATTTCGCTTACCGATTGTTCCACAGTTCGCGTTACGATCAACTGGATTTGCGCTATCTGTGATTCAGTAAGCAACGCTGACGAGACCTCGACTTGTGGGGGTGTCGCAGCGGATAGTGTCCCCCGCAGAATGTGTCCCTCGGACACTATCCGCTAGCGGATTATGTCCCCCCGGACACTAGTGTCCCCCCCCCCCTAGCGGATACTGTCCTCCCATAAAACTACTGATGTAAGGTCTTATTAGGTTTTGGGTTTTATTGGTAGAAATTACTCTATATAATTATTAAGTTTATAGAAATTTACACTAATTTAAACCTTTTCAATGGTCACATCAAGAAATTGAATAGTAATCTTAATTAAAGGTACTTACCTGTCGAAATATTCAGACCGAATCATACCAATAGAAATAAATATAGCAATATGATTTAAATCAAGAAAATTTTCTTAACATGAATTTAAATTGAAACATTGTTATTATCAAATACATCGAGTAAATGAACTAAATGACTCCAAAAAAACAACGGCGCACAATGGCTACGTACTCAATGGCTGGATTACTCAAAAGCATTCCACGCATTCCGCGTAAACAAAAGCACAATGGCTGGATGACTCACATGCATAAAAACACATAGAAAGCAACTGACGTGTATATAGAGATGGTCTTTACAAACTACAGTTGCCCACTCGCCGTTGTATTGAGAGTAGGCTGCAAGCTTTTAGTATGGAGAACGAGTCAACATTGTATCAACAAGTATACGACTATTTACAAAATGACAAATATCCGGATGAGTTTAGCAAATCCCAAAAATGATGATAGCACTGCGGGCGCTGGACATGTACAGTTTGAAAACAAGGTTCGGGTAATGAAAGAAATACGTCAACAAGTCAACGCAAAGGCCTTAAAGAATATATCCAAGGCTCAACAACGTATGAAGGCGAATTACCACACGAAGCATCAGGCTCCCTCCTTTAAAAGCGGTGACGAAGTTTTGCTCAAATCAGTGAGAAATGATTCAAGGAAAGGTGGTAAACTAGAGTGTACTTGGACGGGACCATATGTTATTTCCAATTGCTTGGCAAAGGGACTTTACAAACTTGTCAAAGATGGAAAGGAGTTGAAGAAGTCATACAACGGTGTTCGGCTGAAGAAATATGCTAAACCATAAACAGTAAACGATGCAGCTGGCTCGAGAAGCAAAGATACTGTTAATCCAAATGTTTGGTTACCTGGACTATCCGCGGGGGGACACTATCCGCTGTCACAACGGTGTTGATGGCGAATTTACATTTTCTGCGGCGTGGTTTTGAAGGCAAGCGACTAAGGCATTCTTTCGTCCATGGGTTAATAATCCCTTCTCGGCGCACTGTATTGAAACATTTTTAATTCATTTCTTCTTGGTAGCAGCAGCACTATCGAAACTGAGCAGTTTAATAGTAGCGGGTGATGGTCAACGTGTAAGATAGGAATAATGGTGAACGTGTAAGTTAGGAAATATTTATATTTTGCCGACACATGCATGTATCATCATATGTTATTTCGCCATACGACCTTTTTTATCTTTTATTAAAGGACAGAAAAAGTCCTTGGGCTCCTTGCAGCAGCTGCCACAGAATTGCAAATTCAAATTATATACAAACCACATGTAATTAAAAAATTCAGTCATTATAGCCTTTACATAAATAGCTAGACGGATGTATCGCTTTGACAGTTGACCTGAAAGACGTCTTTCTGCATGAAAAACTAATTAGTCTTTGTAAAAAGTCGTGGAAATTAATAAGTGCTTAATATACAAGCAGCGAATAAAAAAAGAACATAAACCCAAAAAAATCTGTTTTAGGGGGTTGGATAATGATGAGGCTAAAATGGCTAATGTATCCGTGTCGAACATCAATTACTTGCCTTGAATGCATGCCGCCTGTTATGTTTGAGTTTTGGCGGAACTGGGTGAATAGTCGTGTTTCGTGCGTAAAAAGTCTTGCGTAAAAGTCGTAAGGCTATCTTTAAAATAGGGAACGGGGAATCCGGGAATCGGGGAATCCGGGAATCGGGGAATCCGGGAATCGGGAAATTCGGGAATCGGGAAATCCAATAAAAATTTAAATAAAAATTTTATTCAATTTACAAATTATGCAATAAAAGAAAATGAAGCTTAATCGAAAGTTTGACGTCACACCAAAATTGTAGGACACGAAGTCGTGAAAAAAACCCAGTTTAATACTTTTAAACGGGCATTTAATGTAAACTTCACACAGGATATACTAAGTAAAGCGAATGTGTAATAGCCATGATTGCGCTAAGAAAGAGTTTCGGTATGCATTGTCGCCATTACTTACATGTAATATAATATTTCATTGCTTTGATTGTGATTGCGATTGTCAAATATAATAGCGGTAACACGTTTGCCAGTCGCTATTTCCTGCTGACATTCAGGATGTCTGGAGTGCATGGAAGCTTTAAAATGCCATCGCTAATAAAGTGAAGGCGAATAGATCATGGTCTGCCTCCATTTGATTGGAAATTACTTAAAATTGTAGAAGAGCTCGGTAGTGGCACTTTCGGTTCCGTCCATTGCGGGATATATGGAAAAGACAAGAAGACCGTGGTTATAAATAAGCTTAAGAGCGAATCTGAATTTAGCTTGAAAAATGTAACAATTTTCAGGGGAGGACCCCCAGACAGACCCCCTTCTTCGGAAACTTAGTATAACAGTGGAAATCAATGGGAAAAATTATCTATTATAATTAAAGCATTTCAGGTAAATTCTTAGCATTGTAATTGAAGTTCAAATTTCAGGTAAAATCCTCCGACAACCCTCAACTTCAGATGCTTCGCTACGTGCCTGCGCTTGCCCTCGTGCTTTTTGCGACCACAGCGCATGAACATGACCTGTTGTTGGTATCGGTTTTTTTCTGTGTTGGTGCTGTGTACTCGTTTCTCCCAAACTTTCACGCGTGATTCTATAACTCTATAGAAACACGAAAATGTTTTCTATTTCTTAAATGTAAGTCTTTGGTGGGACTTAATTAGGGACACACGTCCTGTTGTCCTAAACATCAGTCATTAAAGTTAAGAAAAAAAATAACACTTAGACTTAGAGTTTGATTCAGTGTCATATATGACAAAGTAAAAATTTCTCGCGTTTTACTTGCAAGAACATCGACCAACAAGTTACAGTAAAGCTAATGTCACAATTAAAGCTATTTATCAAATTTATCATGTGGACTGTATTCTGTATAGTGTCAAATATAAGTTACATGCAAATACGCAGTCACATACAGTATTCGTATTTGTAACTTACACGCATGGAAGAGTCTTTGACTTACCTTTGAGTAGGATATTGTCGGATTATTTTACCATAGGTTTGATAACAGCTGCAATTATGAAAATTAATTCGTAGACTTTTCAAAAATTTCCGGATACTATTTCCATGATTGTAGGGAAGTATACTTGAGCATCAAGTTTCAGCGAAGTCCGAATGCCAATGGCAATGTTGGAATTTGGAAATTTCACAGCGCTTTTAATAACAGTCCGAGTAGCAGTGGCGTAGCAAACTCGATAATGGAAGGGGGGGGAGATATTCATATATTCGTGTTCTGTGTCATTAATTTCTTTCGAAATAAATTGTTTTTAAGGTCTGTGAACACGAAGATATGAATTTTGCCCCCCCCCCCCTCCCCCAATTATAGAGTTTGCTACGCCACTGCCGAGTAGCATTGTTTACAAGCAAGGCAAAATATCTCTCTATTTCGTTACACATCTCGGTATCACATAAATTCTTATATTACGTATAATAACATGCCTAACATATATGTGTTGGGAAATTGATAATTTTGTAATTAAAAGTGATATTTTTAGACGATTTTTCATTTTTAAGAATATTCTTAAAAATTATCGTGTCACCATGACAAATTCAGCTAACTATATTAACATACTGTATAAAATATATTAAATAGCCTTCGAAATATACATTTCATAGAGGTAGCCAGTGTAACAAATAATGGGAATCTACTAAATAATTTGTAACAATAAAATACTTCTAAACCTTTTATAATTCATACTGTACCTTTTACTTGATGGAACTCATCACAAATTTATAGTATGTACGAGGTTGGCTCCATTTTCCTTCAAAATTCGAAACATCGCCACCTCGGCGATTTATATAATGCGAAATAAAAGAAGATTGATGTACATTCGACGTATATATAAACGTAACATGTTAAAAAGAAAGATTACAACAAAAAATAAAAGAATATAAATAATTCGCCGCAATTCAAGTTCTATTCGTGAACTTTTCGTCGCCCCCCTGTCTTTATTTCCATAAAACCCGCTCGCAGGCTAATACTCCAAGTATCTTGGAGTATTTGCCTGACACGTGACCAGCGTTTACCAGGGCCTCGCCCGCTTTGGCGGCCATATTAAAAAATCGGGCGGGCAGGCCCTGGGTACGAGGTTGAAAGAAATCTTCATGCTTATAACAACTTTAACACGAAGCAAGAAATTCCATCATATATGAGGACAACCCTCAAACAATAAATTGTACACAAAACGTTACCCCAAGAAACCTACAACCGAGAAACCTGGCTATTAGGGGTCGGTCAAGCACCTTCCAAGCGACTATTTGCCGCGGGACGTTGTTGAATCTTTGAAAGAAGAACCAGGAAGATATGGCAGGCCAGGTAACCAGACAGGACCAAGAAGGACGAAGCAGGACCAGACAGGACCAGGCATCAGGATCAGGAATCACCAACAAGAAAACACCAAAGAGGAACAGGATCAACCAACAGGAATACAGGAAACTTTGACAGAAAAACTTCGTTCTTCGACAGCAAAACAGCTTTAGAGCGAACCAATAGCCTTGGTAATATTATGATCATCGAGGGAATTGCGCGAGGTGTGTTGGTCTGTTTTGGATGCTGTTTGATTGTCTTATGATTGTGGACTACACTTTTCGTATATACGCACGCGCAGAAATACATCTCTGTGTTCATCCTTTTTAGGCATGTGGATAAACCAAATTTTATCCCACAATTGAAATGTTCAAGATTTCGGAATAAAAACTAACAAAGTGATCGTTCGTATATGTACGGGATGATGTAGTCAGACGCTGTCTATACTGTTGTGCCGAGGACTTTCGATGAGGTACGGCTCTCCAATGAGATGTAATGAAGTACGCTTTTGTCTTCTAAATTTCCCCGGGAAATTTAGTAAAAGACAAAAGATTTCTTTGTCTTCTAATTTTCCCTCATCAAGCATGCAGGGAAAAATTAGGGAACAAAGAAATTTTTTGCTTTCAACTAATTAAATTTCCCTGGGAAATTTAGAAGACAAAAGCTTATGCATGGGGTATGAGGGAAATACGGGATTTACATTCTCTTTCAGAACAATGAAAATCGAGGTGACATTACTCACCATATCTACGTTAGTCAACGTTTATCCATAAATCTGGGCTTTCACCGTCACGTGCGTATTGTTTTTTTGCCCAACTAACCAATAGCAATGTTTTGGGAAAGTTGCCTATCCGTGACTCGAAAAGTAGGATAAGTTGGAAATTCCTATTGATAGAATTGTACTTGCACGTGACGGCGAGTGGATAAACATTGATTAACATAATCAATCATTGTGTTGTTATTCTAATGAGTTTCCAAACCATCTATTCAATTTAACTATGCTTCGGCTCAGTGAATATAAGCTTGTAACCACCTCGCCTTCGGCGACAAATTGTTAAATTGAAGTAACAGTAGCGCGGATAAAAAATGCGGGTTGCGGTCATAGTCAATAGCGAATCGCGAATGTTTTATCTAGGGCACTATTTAAAAGACAATTAATAATTATTATATATCAATAGTCAAAGTCGCATTTTTCTAGTGTTTTATTGGTTGAGAGCATATCACGTGAGAGTGACGAAATTAGACTGTCTCCCTCGCAGCAGCGCGAGAGGGAGATAATACGTTATCGACCGGAGAATAACAAAAAAAATCACGTGCCCCATCACGTGAAGATGCGACCTTTGGACATGGCTAGTACGTAATTAAAACTTTCACTTTAAGTAACTGCAGTGTAGCTAGTGTTTAATATAACGTTTTAACAATAAAATATTTTATGTATTTACGTTCATTTGTACTTTAATATGTTGTTTCTTTGACTATTGATATATGATAAAAGACTTATTTACTGAGACCTCGGGAAAGCAGTGTGTTTTGTGGACCCTCGACTGTCGTTTCCCTCGGTCTCAGTAAATAAGTGATAATTGTTCTTTTTTAAACACGTTATTGAAGGTCACTACATGCAGGCGTGTGTTAGGTGACTTTCACACCTATCTCTGTTTTTTTATGCACTACTATAAAAGCACAAGCATGTTTTTTCTAACACAGCCAGTACTCTAGCTTCTAGATGTTGAACCTTCGCTCCAAACGTCGAAGTTCTCTTTATACCTGTATGTTCAGCTACAGTAGTTGCACTGCCAAACTTTGCAGTTTGTATTCTTCGCTACGTACGGTGTCACAGGGGATTCGCCCCCCCAGGAAATTCGCCCCCCCTCTCAAAATGGGGGCGATATTCCTAGGATATTCGCCCCCCCCCCCCGGGGACGAATTTCCTAGGAATATCGCCTCCCAAGGGGGCGAATCTCCTAGGAATATCGCACCCCTTTAGGAATTTCGCCCCCCATATAAATTTTGAATTTTTGATCTAAAAACAAAACGATTGCAAGTTGAAAAGCTTCTTAGCAGCTGGTGGTGTGCATAGTCTGCATAACCACTCATTTGAGGTACTTAGACTAGTATCAATGTGTCATATTCTACACATCTAAAGTGGAACCATTGCCCACAGAGATCGCATAAAATCATGTTGTCGTATTCTTCTGGCAGTTACATTCACATAACATATTATATAAAAAATCGCTTGCAAATTTTATCAATACCAGTGTTAACAATAGCCGCCACATTATTCACTTGCTAACAATAAACTATAGGATTAATAAAAAATCTATGGAATTTGTTTATTAAAATAATTTCATGATATTTTGATTTTATTAGTGCCCACATTCGAGAATGTAACTCTGCAAAACTAAAAGCTTTTTGTCTTTTTCGAAACGTATATTATTGGAGTATTGCTTATTGGCAAGTCTACCCTTCGCTTCTGAAATTTACAAACTATATTGAAATAATGCCAGTAAAAAATAGTGACAACTTGTAAGCCATATATACATTTTCCGATGACGACAAAATGTGGATGCAAAACAATACCAATAATTACAATAACCACCACGGTGATTACTTTTTAACAATGAGTTTAAGAATTAACACTGAAAATGCAAAATATGCATGGTGTGCTGTGAAGCGTCATAATTCTTATTCTATTAATTGTGAACTGTGTAAGTCCTTTCGATACATGTAATTGTAAATTTGTATTCTTACAGGGCTTGAAATAACGTTCCCAAAGTTCTCGATCATGACTTTCCCTGATTTTTTCCGGTTGGAAACCGAAACCCTGCTTTTCCGCCGATCATAAGCAATTCCATGCCGATCATTGATCGGTTGTTATTTCAAGCTCTGTCTTAACAATTTTGAATTGATACTGATTTCAAATGACTAAAGCCATGTAATAATTATCTCATGCAACTGTTAGGAAGGGCAAAATTTTGAACGGAGGACAAAAATCCTAAAGAAAAGGTGAAGTTTCTAAAGGGGGGCGAATTTCCTAAAGGAGGGCGAATTTCCTAGGATTTTCGCCCCGGGGGGGGGCGATATTCGGGGGGCGAAATTGTAGGGGGGGGGCGAAAATACTGGGACAACGGCATGGAACGTAACATTTCATCTCAGCTGCTGAAATCTCTATAACTAAGATTGGATGAGTTGTCTACAAACATATGAAGTACAGTAGTTTCTACAACAAATATAATTACGCAAATCTGACTGCTAACAGGCCGGGCTTGCCAAGCTTCCATATAATTATACAACTTGTATGCCATGTGATAATACATTTTGAGTTGAAAATACCGGTACCAGTGATTTAATATCATTTATGAATATTAATTTATAGCAGGTGTTTGTATACGTGTGATAATGACGAAGCGTTAATTTGAATAAACGAATTTTTTGGAAGGACACAAAGCGTTGTTGGAGGAAAGCGAACTGCGACATTTTAATTAAGCAAGCGTTTCAGGAAGAATACTTGAAAAGCTGGAATGGTGTAGAGATGGAGTACAAATTAGCAGAGATTCACGAAATCAGCACTTTATCTCCAGCAACACAAATAGCAGTTAGAGGTTTATATGCAAATATAAACCCGTCTTTAGCCTCCCTTTATCCTCTGTTTAGCTCTGAGAAGTATTACTATCACCATGGCGTGTATTTAGGCAATGGTAAAGTGGCTCACATCGCCGGGGAAAACAAAGCTGACGCAAAACCGTGCATATGTGATTTACATCAATTCTGGAAGGGGGCATTGGATGGGAAACTATATCGAGTTGAATTTCACAGCTCAGTGGAGATACTGCCTGTTGAAAAAACGTTGACCAAAGCGCAAGAAGTGTTAGCAGACCCTTCGAAATGGCCAGGGTATCAGCTCCATAACAACAACTGTGAAACGTTTGCTACATGGCTTACAACGGGAATTCATAGGTCTGCTCAAGTCACTCAAGCAGTTTCGTTTGCAGTAAATAACGCTATTGGCAGCCTCGAACGCATATTTCGTGGATGAAAGCAGTGTTTAATTATCACTGGAACAACAATTTGTTGGTAAAGAAACAGTGCTAGTGCGACATGGGCGAATAAACAACCACCCAAGGCAAAGAAGCATTCAGTCATAATAAAAATTAGGAAATAAAAAGATTTTTAATTGTTTTTTTATACTTTGGGGATCTGCTATAGTAACAATTAGTAATTCATTTAGAATTAAAATCTCCGTGATTCATTTAGAATTAAAATCTTCTTGCTACATGTATTTCAGCGCAGAAACATGCACTATCTCTTAGAAGGCTTGTACGCCAAAATTGGTTTGAAACTAAATAGTCAAGCTGGATAGTTCTCACATACATTGATATTCTGTGCAAAGCTAGCGAAATGAATTAATTTGTTTCCGCAATTCATTAGTAAAGTAAATATAATTTCGATCTATACACAAATTTTTATCACTTCTTTTATTGAAGTCTGGTAGGGCTGCGGTTAAATGTGTAGAAAGATGTAACATAAGCGAATCTATTAGCAGATTCTCGCCAAGTCGCAAATTAATTTCTTCTGTCTTGTTTGCGCTCGCCACATACAAAAACAGCATGCTGAAACATTCCCACTTTTAATATACGGCCTACAACCGCAATTATACCATGGCAACATTGAACTTAATTAATATAAAAGCTTCAAGTCACAACAGCATGCATCAATAGGCAGTTTACGAATGTGAGACGGCGACGTCAGGACGACGGCTATCAATACAATGACCTTAATCCAATAGCACAATAGAAATGAATAATTAAAATATAGCGGGGTTTCTAGAGTCTAAACGTTGTCCAAGCTCTGTCGACAACGGCAAAATGCATATTTTCACGTCTCGTATAGTACGCTAGCATTTCTCGCTTTGACAGGTAGTTTTTCTAGCAGAGTTGATCAACATTGCTTGAGGGTTAAAGCTCTGTTTTACTCGTTCGAAACTATTTTAAATTCATACGAAAGTAAATACAAGACAAGATTTCCATACAATCATTTATTTCAAACAGTTTGTTTAGCTGTCGTCCTGACGTCGCCTTCTTACATTCGTAAACTCTCTGATGCCAACCTCCGTGGCAGGAACTTTCTAATTGCCACTCGCTGGGAAAGTTCCCTGCTATGGGCTGGTCACGTATCTCCCAAAATCTGGGGGGTAACAAAAAACGTCAATTAGGGTGGGTAACTAAGTGCGTTTTGTCATTGAGCAGAGGTCATTGAGAAAGAAGTGAGCGACGAAATGACGCAGAAATTACGCAGTAAATATTTACAAGATTGTATATTTTCAGTTGTCATGAATATTATCAGTTACACAATAAGGAATATCAATTTTCATTGTGCTCACAATGTCCGTGAGCAAAGCTAGATCAAATTTCAATAGGCAAATTATGCCGATACGGCTCGTCGTCGCAAACGTTACAAGAAAATATATTTCTGCACCCGTACCGACTGATGTAGCCTACGTGGCAGGCCTATAGAATATAGGCCTGTAACAATCTCAAGGAAATTTGGTGTTTCCGGGCCGTCAGCCGTCAGCGGACTCAAAAATCCTATTGGTTGAAATCATAATGTTGCCAAAATACGCATCAATCACTGTGGCGCAATGTTTATACGCTATCAATAAAAGCGTATATTTTTGAAAGATTGCTGTGAATTTGGGTTTTAAACTAAAAACTGAACAGCTGGAAATCGTCGAGATGTCAGTTTGGCAGGATTTCTCATTGGATATCTTCCTTGACAAGTCGATGAGCATGGATACAAACCCATGCACGTTTTGGTATTTCTCTAAATAATACGGTAGCTGTATCCGATCAATTTGAAAATACTGATTTTGACAAATTATGTATCCTATTAAATACATGTCGCTTTATGTATTTCTGAAACTTACTACTCGATCTACAAACGTTGCTTTTATCGGTTATTGTGAGTTTTACAGTTTTATAGTTAAAAGTTTGTTATTGTCAATTTGTAAACATTTTAACTGCTCAGCCGTAAGCCGGTGCAATTTCGAAACATGCATATATTCGCTCATATAGCTGATCATATAATATGTAACTATGATTTTGAAATTTATTGTAATGTTTGGATCGATGGTATTGTCTTCCATTTAATATCAATATATTTTTGAGTTCCGTTCGTTATATTAATACGTATAAATAGTATTACATACTAATGCACCAAACCGGCATCTCCGATGTAAATTCTGTTTTGTTTATTCCAAAAGTAATTTAAACTGCCAATTTTTTAAAAGTTTGAATTCTCGAGCCACTTTATATGAACTACAATAGTAATAAATTAAAGTATATTTATTGCTGCCGCAGCGAGCGAGCCTGAAGCGAGCGAGCAAGGCAGCAGATCCTAATTTTGTTTTGTGGGTCGAAATCAAAATTTTCTATTTGGCGCATTGCATGACGGTACCAGTGAATTTTAACGGTGGTGCAGCGCGGTCAGGCATAAGGCAAACAGGCAATGTGATCATGCTTCATCAATGTGAATTCGTTTCGCCATTATACGCGGTGGTTCCAGTATTATACGCGGTGCTTTCACCATTTATATACGCGATGCTTTTGCAATTATACGCAGTGGTTCGTCGAGCACTATATGCGGTGCTTTTAATATTATACGCGATGCTAGCTTTCATTCATTCAACATTATTTCCATATTCTTTCCATGACATGTATATGATTTAAGGTATGTGCATGGTTGACAAATGCTTTTTGCCTATGGTCTGCAAGGACAATGACATGCTTTTCTGTGTATATACATGTAAATGAATATAACGCAGCGAATGCGCCAAACAGTATAAACGCGGCTGAAATAAGATATTAAAATCTTAAATGTGCCGTATGATTTAATTATGTTTTAGGATTTACAAATGCTTTGTCATTTGTATTTATACTTGTACTGCATCACAAGGCAGTACGTAAGTGAAAAAACTCCACATGTGAGATTGTCTTGTATATACTATTTTTGCTTTCTTTGATAAACACTATTAAACACGCAAATTTTAATTAGTGAGACGCAATGTTAAATGTCACTTGCATGTCATTGTCATTGCCCTTTAACCCTTGGTCTAATTGGCCGCTTTTGAAAATATTGATAGTTAGTGCCTTACGTCTTCGCTGGTTGTTATACTTTAAAATAATTTTGTATGTACCGAGAAATCAATATTCCGAGTATATAAATATATAAACTGGGATGTCACACTGATAGCTTGTTTACATTTCCTGGAACATCATGAAATCTTATGTTTAACCACGGTGGTTTATAAAACCCATTAGCTGGCAATGCGCCCTTCCCTTGTCGAGCGCCAGAAGATTTTACTCGTCAGTGGTATAGGGTACTGCCAGTAAATGGGCTAACAAACCTATCTGCCAATGGCTCTTGTTAATTCATCAGCACAGTAATGACCCCTACTTTAGTATTTACCCTGTCCAACGCCAGACGATTTTTAATACTCAGTCAGTGGTAGGGTACTGTCAATAAATGGGTTAACAAGGATAACAATAATTAGCCTGCATGGCAGGCGGTATTTCCCAGGCTTGCCCAATTTTAGGATGCAATTTTAGGTAATACAGGATGTGCACAGCTACCTAAGTGTCGATACTTATATTATTCAGCACTTCACTGCATGCATTTATTCGTTTTGCATTTGCAACGTCAAATACGCTTGCATGCATTGTTATTGAACCCTTATAGGGTTGATAACACAATTAAACTTTATATATGGAATATATACCATAAGGTAATATGTCCAGTTGGTATATGCACCTAAAAATATGCGATAGGCTATTGAAATTGTTGTGTGGGAAATATATTAATTCTTCCACAAACCCTAAAATATATTTATATATGTCCATCTTCATATCTAAACCTTGCACTGAGATTTGAGAAAACAACTGATAGAACTTTACGTTCGAAATAAAGTGAACTACATGCATATAGGCAGAGCGCAACAAGATGGCAAGGCGGTCGGTAAGTGAAGCAAAGGCAGCATTACTGCCCTGTGGGTAACCTAGTAACAGTCGTATTCCGACAAAAGTCGCCCATGCACACACTGCCAAAGATTTTGTGAGTTTATAGTCTGTTCCCACGACGGTTATATCCTGCGCATCAGCGGTAGTTTTAGCAGCTTTGACTAAAGTCCTGTTTACACTACAAGCCTTGGTAAATGTGCCGCGTTTACACCCTTACATTATTTTTTTGAGAACGCTGAGTTTGGTCTAGAATTTTGTAATTAATTTTGTGTATTTATATGTGTAGCCCGCACAAGCGTAGGCCAGGCCTAGGCCACCGGTTGTATTTGGCCCAGATTTCCTGGCCTATAGGTCAGGCTATGGCTATGGCCAAAGTCTGTTTGCACTTTACACTGCCAAAATGTAGGCCAAGGCCAGGCGAAGGCTTGTAGTGTAAGTACGACTTCAAGAGAGAAATAAAGACATATTATTTTGATATACGATGTTTGCGTGGTTTTTGAAAACGATTAAGCAACGACATATACGCCCATAGCATATTATGCTATATAGATATATTGCGTCATTTAAGAAACAAACAACATATTATATTGCTATATTCCAATTAGATACTCCCTTGCTATATGATATATTGCGTGAGTTC
This sequence comes from Paramuricea clavata, assembly GCA_902702795.2. Classification (NCBI taxonomy): domain Eukaryota; kingdom Metazoa; phylum Cnidaria; class Anthozoa; order Malacalcyonacea; family Plexauridae; genus Paramuricea; species Paramuricea clavata. Next base: position 30,956 of record CACRXK020002123.1, read on the forward strand.
TTAAGAACGAAGCAACAACATATTATATTAATTATTTATTCATGTAAGGATGTTCCATAGAAATAATAGATATTAGATATCTAGATATTAGATATTAGATATCAAATAATAGATATCTATTATTTCTATGGGATGTTCCCGTTCCCGTGTTATGTACGCGCGGTCTCTTGACAAAGAAGCAAAATTACGTTGATATATTGCGTGAGTTCTTAAGAACGAAGCAACAACATATTGTTATAGTATTAATATAAGAAATGTCTATTGACTTGCATATTATTTTTCCATTGGATGCAGTTGATCTCTTGAGAAGGAAGCGCAACAACATATTAGATACCTTAAGATTGACGTTTACGGCAAACGTCAAACCGCTAGCGAAGTGTTTAATTTTACAACTCTATTATTATAGCTTTTACACCAGTTTTGAAATATGTTAAACCCTACACTTGTGCTCTTTAGCAATGATTTAAGAAAGCAAATTAACCACTAGTCATGCCATTCACCAAAGCAGTAAATTAAGATTTTGCGTTTGAAGTTGACGTTTGGCGTATAAATTTCATGCTTTAACGACTACAAGCCCTCGTAGCAGTTCAAGCATGAAATTTATACGCCAAACCTTCGTGTGCATGTGTCACTTAAGTTAGCAGGTGTAGAACAAGGGCCGTAGCTAGCATGTATAGTTGGGGAGGGGTGTAAGGGACCGATCGTTTATTACGTCTCAGGGGAGGGCGGTGGTTTTTGAGGGGGGTTAATTTTTTAAAAATGGCTATTTTGGGGGGGGGGTAGATTTTTGTTTCCCGAAAGGAAAAGAGGGGGGGTTAAATTTTGAAATTGCAAACGATTCTTACATATTAAAATGACTTTATTTGGTTTATGAGATGAAATTCAAAATATATCTACCATTTTGAATTTGAAAAAAAGAAAAACAAATACAAACTAATCAAGCAAGATTGCGCCATTGTGTGCAATTTTTGCATAGAGAAGACTGGAATCTAGTTCTTAGCATTCAACTCTTTATAGTTGAAAGTTTAGTTCAATGGTTTTTAGGGCCTGTTCATATGATCCCGCTTACCGGGACGTCTCTCTTACCGAGACGAATATTTCCGTGCGTTCATATGGAATATTTCGTCCCGCTTGCCGAGATGAAATTACATTGTAGTTCTATAATTAATAGCGTATGCAAAACTTCTACATTTCAGTCAAGCAACACAAATACTTAGCGATTTTAGTGTTTTTCTTCGTTTATTTACAAGAAAAAGTATTTCTTCAGATGCTTATTTAATACTTGTTTACAAACCAAACATAAAACCAAGTAAAAAGTGTTAAATTAAACCGGCAAGACTTGTTTGACTTCATCCAGGTAAGCGGGCTGGCGTGTTCATATGGAAAAATTTTCATCCCGCCTACCTATGATCTCGGCAAATTCAAACGAGATCTCGGCAAGCGGGCCAGGTCGCTTTCTCATATGAACACAATGCAAAATTTTATAGGAAAATAGATAGGCGGCGAAATCATCGGTAAGCGAGACGTCTTGGTAAGCGGGATCATATGAACAGGCCCTTAGTGACTCCGCTGAACGGAATGATTGCAGTCAATGGTTTACACATGAAAAAAACATGGCGGAAAAAGTTTCAAAAAAGGTATTTTTATCTACATTTTATAATAATATATAAATATTATTGCATTTTTACTTTTACATGTTTATATCATTCATTAATATGATATTTTTGTATAACGTTTTCCTGTTTTGTATTGAATGCCAAAATACGCAATCTTGCTTTTATGTATGACTCGATATTATATTGAATTAGCAATTTCGCGAGGCCTTATAATTTGAATATTTGATGCACTGAGGTTTGATGCCTAGAAATGCCTAGTGCAATTGGGGGGGGGGTATATTTTTAAATTTTAATCTATATAGTTGAACAGGGGGGTCATTTTTTCATTTCCAAAAAATATGGGGGGGTGCATATTTTATTGATAATGTTTTTAAAAAAACCACCGCCCCCCCTGAGACGTAATAAACGATCGGTCCCTTACATGGCCCTATGAACATCAATATCAATTGATAGGTTACCGTGCATAAATATAATTAAATACAAATACAAATACAAACACAATGTAACTTTTCATATTATTTTCATAACAAGGCGAGATCTCGCTTGTAAACTTGTCGAAAAGTTTTCTCGCTAACCGGGATAAATTATGCTCATATGAACAGACCCTTAGGTCTCTTCTTTGTTCTCCACTTCAGGTCGTCGTCGAACCAAATACTTGCAGTAGCTTGTAAGATCTTACAGTTTAGTGAGAGGCTGCTCCCCAATTATGGTTTTTGTTTTTTTCGAAAACAATTTGCATTTCCTTGAATTTTCTAAAATTAATTTGCATATTTGCATCATTCGTAAACTGTACCACATTTTCCAAATTACGTTGAGAGTTATCAATTGGTGGTTCCAGAGGTATTATGGGAAACGTTTATAACTTCAGACATGGTAGTGTCGGCTATGAACATTCATACCCTATCACTATTATCCTCGGATGATTGAACTGCTGACGGGAGATCATGATCATTAAATGTGTATTATAAAGGCTAAGGGACCATACCACCACTGATATTAACTGAATCTGACCATAGGCGTACCGGGCGGGGGGGGGGCGGTAACCCCCCAGTTTTTTGGGCAGTCGGGCAATATTCGATCAACAGTCGGGCAATTTTGGTTTGCAATAAAAAAAAATGGGACAAATTCTGTAAATTTTGTCTAAAATTAAGTCAATTTTTTGGAAAATTGTGTGATTTTTCGAAAATTTGTGTTATGTTCCGAAAAATATTGGTTGTCCGGAAAAAATTTTTTGACCCCTAAAATGGTACACTGACCGAAATTTTTTTGGCGACGGGGGGGGGGAGGTCGCCAAAATAATTTTTCGGGAAAAAAGTTTTTGGTACTAGTCGGGCAGAATCCCGAAAAGTCGGGCAATTATCTTTCCGCCCCCCTAATTTTTTCCTTCCGGTACGCCCATGAATCTGACAGCGTATTTCCAAATGTTGTAATAATTTGTGATCTACCTTGAAGATATGGACGATGTTGGATAATGTTGGATGATTTTTTTAAACAAATGAAACCTGATTCAACATCGGATAATACTTAGTCTTAGACCCGTTTTATACGTCGAATTTTGGTCGCGTTGAATGCAATTAAGACAATAGATAATGAGATGATAAACCTCATTTAATTTCATTATCTATTGTTTGAATTGTATTCGACGCGACCGAAATTCAACGTATAAAACGGGCCTTAATAGCCAACACAGTGTTTATGCAAAAGAGACCAACAATGTTGCATCAAACAATGCGGTCGAGGCTCTGTGAATTATAAATCGATTTTTCCTACAGACCCATTCAACATTGCTGATTTTGCTTTTCTTTTATCTTATTTTAAAGGAAACGATGAATTAGCGCTCCTGGAGGAAAGGTAAACAAATGTTATTTTAAATCATTAAGTAGTAACAGGATACAGATGATGTACGTTCTCGAACGAACTACAGTAGAAATTCTACGCAAAATGTGATTTTTATTATCAAGACAGCGATACGGCGCTGGTTTTCTTCGTGTTTTTCATGAATGAGCTTAGGACAAAGGCAGGCGTTATGTGAAGGTGCAATAGACCGATTTAAATAATAGTAATTTTTCGAAATTATTGTTAACTAAGGTACTGAATCACTGCGGTTTAATAGAATACTTCAAGACTAACAGTTTCGCAAAGTACAGTATGAATGTAATACCGTGTATTCTCTTTGAAAAATTGAATGCTAAAAATACCAAGTTTATGCCAGTACGAGTTTATGCCAGCTTTAGCAAACACGTCTGCCTGACAATAATCTCTTTTTTGTGCTTTTTCACATCTTAAAGGGTTAAAATTTCGCTTGCATGAATACAGCTTGCAGTCGTAAACTCCCACACTTAATTTGCATGCCTGTAATATTAACAGTCTCTGATGAAAAATTGTTTATTAGCCTGGAAATGCATAAAAATATAATTTAATGCAAAATTGTGATGGCTAGTTCTCGAATTGGTCAATACCGGTACAATAAGTCCGTCCTACGCAAAAAGTCCGCATGAACCAGTAATAAACTAGAAATACACACATGCAACAGTAAACCCTCGCTTCTCAGCAGATGAAGTATAGAAATTTTATATGAAGTAAAAACAATAGTGGTTGCCATGGAAACAATAAGATGACTAAACAATAGTGACTAAAAACAATAGATGACTAAAAACAATAGTGGTTGCCACGGAAACGTGAACTGAATAATATTGGAAAATATTAAGAGCTAATTTAATTAATGGCAATTCCAGCAATAGACTAAATTTTGATCTAGGCAAGAAGAACAAACTCCCTCACAACAGCTAGAAAGAGCATGTTAAAATTAGTATAATTGCAAAGTTTGGCCGTGAAATGTTGTAAAATGCGAAAAATATAGCCATACGAAATTTACAAATTTTGTATTAATTTGTATTTATTTAGATTTGGGCCGAAAGTGGTGCATTTTCCAGTGCGTAATAAAAATTAATATACAAAATTTCGTAGGGCTATATTTTCCTCATTGCTTCGTCGGGCCTAGCCCGAGGGAGCTTTAAAATGCTATTTTTCTGGGCATGTGCTAAAACCTGGACGATGGACGATGGACAATGGACGATGGACGATGGACGATGGACGATTTTTATTTTCAGTCGAAAGTCAAAACACTAAAACCCGCACACTTCCGCTCTTGTACTTTGTTGTCATTTATTGTATACTTCGTCGTGTGTTAATAATAATACTAATATTGCAATACTAGGTACTTGTAAGAAAGCATAGCTTTTCCGTAAGACTCACTGCATAAGTAGCAGTTATAGGCTATTCACTGCATAAGTCCATACAAGTGCTAGAACAGTTGAGGAACTCAATAATAAATTAAATTACAAACGTTCAAGCTTGGTGTATACTAACAACAGCATAGTAATAAATGACGGTAAAACGAAGGCAATGATGATAACAACATCTCAGTCAGCGCGCAGTCACATTAAATTCAAATCTACGAGTAGAATTTAACGGTGTCCAGTTAAAGAATACCAACAATGAGAAAATACTAGTGGGGTTGTTATGAATGAACATCTTTCCTGAAAACAGCAGATTGACAAAGTAACAAAGTCTCTAATTAAAGGAATTCATCTCCTGAGACAGATCAAAGAGTATTTGCCTATTGGTCACCGAGTAATTTACTACAAGTGTTTCTTACAACCTCACAATATAGATTATTGCTGTACAGTTTGGGGACAATCATGTCATATTATTCGCATACATAAACTCCAAAACTTAGTTCTGAGAGACTGAGAATTATATACGACAAACCGAAGCAAACTTCTTGTGGGCCACTATTTAAAGCTGCTGGAGTCCTGTCTATACAGCAAAGAGTAATGCTACGAACAGCAATAATGGTATATAAATCATTAAACAACTGGGTACCCAAGCACATAAGTGACTTGTTTGTCTTAAAGTCATCAGTGACAAAACGCATTACAACTAGAAGCTCAGAGAACAACGAATTGTGGATACCGCGAACGAAACTAACAATTAGGCAGAAAACGTTGAAATTCAGTGGTGCAACATTATATAACAGTTTACCACGTGCGACCAGACAATCAACGTCATTAAGCACCTTTTAAATAAGAGCCTATTGTTTGTACGACTTTTATATGTGCTTGTTGTACTGATGTCCAATTTAATGTGTAGTTTTAATAGTAAATTTGTAATAAGTAGACGATAACAGTTGAACAGAAGGCCCAATGTAAGATTAGCGTTGCTAAACTGTTTTTTGTAATTTGCACCTTCTTTAAATAAAGTTTATTATTATACATTTAATATGTATTCTCGTTTCTAATTGGTCAGAAAGCACCGGCTAATTTTCAGTATTCGGCATTTATTACGCATTTACCGCCGATGACGTCATCAGCGTCCAATAAATGTTTTTTTGGATCGAACTTGCATCCAAAAAAAAATTATTGGACTCTCTCGTGCCCAAACCCTTGCGCGGCCAAAAGCTTGAACCTATAAGCGCGCGAAATAACAAACAAACAATGGCCTACAGCAGATTTGCTTCGCTGAATGAAAGTGAACTCTCAAAATTATTGGCACGGATAAGGATAGTGAAAGCACGAAAAAAGCCACAAAGGGGTAAATAGAAGTAGAAATAGAATATTTGGCTGACCTTTGACTCTGTGCAAGGTGTTTGATATTCAAATTGTACTTTTCCTACCTCATGAACAGGAAGCGTTTTATACGTTTCTCATGTCTTTAAATGTATAATAAAACAATTATTGGATTCGGCTTTCGCATGATATCAAGAATTATTCAGACCTGGGTCTATGTTATCCGCCTCAGCTTCGCTTCGGCAGATAACATTGACCTCGGTCTGAATAATTCTTGATATCATGCTCAGCCTCATCCAATAATTGATTATTATTATTATTATTATTATTATTATTATTCTGATTAAGTAGTATTGCTTTAATATTATTGGTAACGCATAATTTGGTACGTAGCCGCTAAAGTAATACAAAACAAAATATAGTAAATGATAACAAAATGATAGAACTGCTGGAGCAGTTCCATCAATAAAAGTAAAAATTAAAACAAATATCGCGTTCCCACCAAAAATCGCGCGGGAATTTCTTTTTGCGCTTGCCAGTCTAGCCCAGTGAACTACAGGGTGTATAAAAAAAACTGAACAGATATGAATTTGCTCTCAATTTCGCAAAACAGCCATTAGTATCCAATTTTTTATGTATATAGTATTAGTCTACGACCTGTATATGAGTTAGTATGCATTTAATTTAGGACAGATAATCTCAACTGTTTTAGGGCAAGTTGACCATGACGGTCGTCGAAACTGATCACACCCAAAAACGACGCTCTCGCCATAGTGCTATCTAACAAACCATAAAAGCTTTGGCTATTCTGAGGTGCTTATATGGTTCAGAGATGGTGCTTTTAGGGGTCATGGTCATTGCTAAGTGTGAAATGCCTAGCACTGATATTTCACAAGAAAATGACCATGCAATACTCATAGTCAAACGTCAATTTGTGACGTACAAATTCAGATAAACAGCAGTGGACATTGTGGACCTACATTACCTTTTTTCCTAAATCTTTTTATAGAAACATAATTGCTACTTATTGAAGTATATTATCACTGCTTTGCTGTAAAATAGTTAATACTTTGTGACCGAAATAATAATTTGAAATGTACCTACCTCTTGCAAATGGACGTATTTGGCCAAATTCTCCACTTTACTCCGCTGTTTATCGCCAATCTAGTTGAAATCCTTCCAAATATGTACGGCAGCTCAGACATAATGAAGGTTTCTGGGAGTCGGAAGAGTGTTATTTATATACCGGATAGTGAAATTAAATATATTCTTGGGAAGTTTACTCTGAACGGAGGACCATATAGAGTTGAATGAGGGTGTCGAATGTTTAATGATATTGGAGAAAAATGAGCCTTGTGAAATTAGGTGGTGTTGAAGCTTGTCTTCGTGTTGTTTCCTAGTGATAGTGTTTAATACGTCCTTGGTGTTTTTGTATTTGTCATATTGTATATTTTTGTGATTGCTAGTATCCTTCCAAAGGTTATTGATCGCTTCATTTGGCGACGACTTTAGAGCTTTCCGAGAAACAGTTTGGCATTGAAGGAATTTGGTTGAAGGTAGAATGATATTTAATCCAAATTTATTGTGGGGAAGAGGACGTTACTAAGGGTTGCAGAAATAGGAAGTTCAAGCCAGTTTCGGATATACGTGGACGCGATACTATCTAGTTTATCAATAACCCAGGTTTTACCCTATGTCGAAACAGTGAAGTGCCAAGAGATTTTGGAAAGCACATAACGACTGTATAAGAGAATTTTGTTTTTCGGATGTAATGGTAGATCATCAATTTCATTCAGGATATTAGTAAGTGTGTCATATACTTCAGATTTGTGATCTTCGTCAGACATGTTGATATCAAAATAGCGACCTAAGTAGCGAAATGATTTACCAAGTTCAACACGTGGTACAAGACAGTTATTTATAAACAGTTTTGGGAGATATTGAATGGATTTAGATAATTGTTTCCTAATGCCAAATGTTGAACATTTGTCTACACGTATTATCATTTGAGCCCACTGACACCAGATTGTAAAGCGATTGAGGAGCATTTGGTTTTCTTTTTCTTGACCGCTAACAACAGCCGCGTTGTCTGCAAACTGGAACCAATGAATAGGATTTAATGGGATGCCGTTTTCGCTGGATTTCTAAAATCCAAGTTGACGGTATTTTTCCGTTTTAATATGTTGGATAAAGGTATTGAAAGACATGTTGAATAAAAGAGGACTGAGACAATCGACTTGAAGGACGCCACGACCGACTGTAATGAAGGAAGTATTGAACTGTTCAGTTATTATGGAAGTTTGGAAATCTGTGTAAAGGCTACTGACAAGATTCTTTATGTGATCGGGAATGTGGTGATATTCAAGAACTTCATAAAATAATAAGGTTATGGTGGACTTCGCCGAATGCATTTTTGAGATCTAATAGTGTTATGATAAGTGATCGTTGTTTTACTCGCGCTTTATTAATGATATGTGCCAACAGTGCTGTGTGTTCTAGTGTTCCTGAAAGTTTTGGAGTGAAACCTTTCTGTATGTTCTGTTCAATGTAATTGTTTTCTGCAAGAAACTGAAATGTCCTGTTGCGAAGACATGATGTGAAAACTTTGAGTGGGACAGATTCGAGAGTAATGGGTCGAAAGTTCGCTGGGTTTGCTGTTTCCCCTTTCTTATGAATTAGAATCGTGCATGCTTTCTTCCATTCAGACGGGACAATACCGCAAGACCCTGCTGCGTGGATTATCTCAGTTAAGTACGAGCGTAAATAAGGACACCGTTAAAAACAGATGACAGATATTTGATCAAGTGGACATGGTGAGCCAGATGGTTTCATTTTACGGATGACATTTGTAATCTCTTGATAGGTCGGGGGGGGGGGTCAAGAATAAAAGGCGTCTGAGGAGATGCAAATTTTGGGATCCAACTGGGGATGTTGAATGTTTTAGTTGGGCTAATCGCGGACAATGTTTTGGTAAAATATGATGTACATTCTGCTAGGTTAAATGATGGAAATAATAATAATAATAATAATAATAATAATAATAATAATAATAATAATAATAATAATAATAATATAATAATAATAATAATAATGAAGTCAGCGTCCTTCCACCGCGACCATCAGACCGTACACACCGCCAAGGTTATGATCTTCAGGCAGCCAATTCCTCAACAATTTCTACTTACGGTACCCGATCTTTAACCATCAACCTCGGTCTTCGACGATCCTTTCCCTGGATTTTCACCATCCACGCCATCATAGGTCAACCTTCTCGTTGACCTACGCACACGCAGCCTTATTGACGCAGTAACCCACCTTCGTGTTAACGGTATTACTTCGCCAATACCAGCTCTTAGTCCTGTCTATTCTCCTTTCCCTCCAACTCTTTCCACGAAACTCCTCGGAGAGTGTCCGGACATTACCAGACCAACAACCAAGCAAACTGCTGTTAAACACAACGTCGCCCACCACATCCTTACGCGAGGACCACCTTGCTCTTCTCGACCCCGGCGCCTTCCACCAGAACGACTCAAGATCGCTAAAGATGAGTTTCAATATATGTTGGACAAGGTAATTATCTGCCCCTCCAGTAGTTCTTGGGCTTCTCCACTTCACATGGTTCCAAATCTCAACCCGGGGACTGGCGTCCATGCGGGGACTATCGTGGTCTTAATCGAGTCGCTATACCAGACCAATACCCCGTTCCACATACTCAAGATTTCTCCGCCAGCCTCCATGGTAAAACCATCTCTCCAAGATTGACCTCGTTCGAGCTTATCACCAAATCCCTATGGCTGAAGACGACATTTTTAAGACCGCAATTACTATCCCTTTTGGTTTGTTTGAATTTACCAAGATGCCCTTTGATCTCCGCAACGCAGCCCAAACTTTCCAACGTTTTATGGACGAAGTTACTCGTGGTCTCGATTTCGTTTATGTCTATATCGATGACATTTTCATCGCTAGCAAGAACGCCCTCGAACACGACGTCCATCTACGATTACTTTTCGACCGTTTTCGACAGTATGGTGTGGTTATCAACTCCGCTAAATCCGTGTTTGGTGTTTCATCTCTCGAGTTCCTTGGACACAAAGTTACTGCACACGGTATCCAACCCCTTGACTCGAAAGTCAAAGCCATCCGTGATTTTTCCCTCCCTACGTCGCTCACCAAACTTCGAGATGTTCTCACATCCTTCAATATTCTCACATCTTTCAGCCTCTCACTGACATGCTCGCTTCCACAGGCTCCACCAAGAAGACAAATAACACCCCACTCCAATGGTCCAAACCAGCTACCACTGCTTTTCAGAAGATCAAGAACGCCCTTGCTGATTTCACTCTACTTTCACACCCAAAATTCGCTGCTGAGCTGTGCCTCTTTTAAATATTAATTTTATAATTCTTTTAAAACCTAAAAACCCGACGGCCTTTGCGTATATGAAACAACTAAACAAGACAGCATATAATTTCAGTGTATCTTTATTGATTCCCTTTTATATTATATCGATTTTTTTACAAAATAGAAAAGAAAGCAAAGTTATTTGCATGCGAGAATTTGAAATTATTTTATTGCAAACTCAAAGTTTATCGATAAAGCTATTTAAAGAGTTAAACTTAAAGCAATAAAGGCAGTTTAGTTTTATAAAGAACACTTTACGTTTCATAAAACGTTTTGCGAAGCGTTTGTTGTTAAATTTTACCTTAAATTGAAGCTTATATTACGTATAATAACATACCTAGCATATATATGTTTGGGAAATTGATAATTTTGTAATTACCATGACAACTACTTTAGATACTTCATGTTCGAAAAATACAACGGTTTTGTCAGCAAGCGGCGAAGATTTCTGCATGCAGGTATTTTCCCGTTATAATTCCATCTCAGTCGCGTGTGGGAATAATACTTCCATTGTTCTATTTCGACTCTATCAACCTTCTCGGATTTTCTCCTGATATTCTACTCGCCTTCAGTGGTGACGCGAATCAACAAGACATTGGATTTACAGGACGCTTAGAGAGAACAGTTTCAAATTGATAGAGCTGTTCAGTATAAGTAAAGTTAGTTTAGTTATTACATCACCGTTTGAAGAAATATTCTTTGCTCTTTAGTTCATGTATACCAGCAGAAGAAGAGCCTGTGCTTACCAACACGAGTTACTGTCAACCTTTAATCAAACTGGACAAACCATTTTGTGAACATTACGGATTCAAACTTGATAAATACGTCAATGTGTCGGTGGGTGACCAACGGTACTGGAATGATCGATTGTGGAAGTTACAGGAACAGTACGACCAAATACTTGTTAAAAGGCAAAATCGTTCAATCTCACCCGAATGCATTGACCAATTTTGGTTCGCTGGCTGTCACTATACGTTTCCAGGCTGCGAGCGCAGCACAAGTGTATTTAAACCGAAGAGATTTTGTAAGGAGTCTTGTATTCATTTTAGAAATGAATGTAGTAGGTTTGCAACGGTGCTTAAAGATATTTACTTGTCGGGGAATCCAGGAAGAAAATTTCTGTTCAGTTGCTTGAAAAGACCTTCAAGAAATGCTGGAGACTCTCCTGAGTGTGTGTATTACGAGAGGAAAGAAAGTTTGGAAAAGGAAGGTATATTGGTTGGTCGTCAGTGCGTCGTTTTTTATTCAGTCCTGAAGTCAATCAGTTAGCCGATTGTTAGTCAGTCAGTCTGTCAGTTGGTCGGTCGGTTATATAATCGATCGAATGGTTTGTCAGTCAGTCATGATGTCAGTCAGTCAGTAGGTTGGTTGGTCGCAAGGTTGGCCAGTTGTCTGGCCAGTCAGTCCGTCCGTTGGTCCATCAGATGGTCGATCGACTGTCAGTCTTTTGGTTGGTCTGTCTGTCAGTCGGTCGGTCGGTAAGCTTTAAAAATGTATTGACTCCAGCTTCTGAGGGGTAATTATTTGCAAAATTAGTAATAAATAAATAAATAAATGAAAAGGCATCACTTATTGTTAAATATGCTTCACTGGCTAACTGAAATGATAAAATTGTATTCCTATAGCATATAAGGAACATAGCTTGCCTATCGAGCTCGGTTGAGCTCGGTCGGCATGCTTAGTGATCACCCCATCCATCTGTCTAAATACTACTTTTCGTTACAGATTGTCTATACTTAAACGGCAGCAGTTATCATGGCAACATATCTGTGACAGCCTCAGGTATTCCGTGCCAATCATGGACAGAACAATGTCCACATCGTCATACAATGAACAAAACATATCCAGAACTAAATAACGCTAAGAATTATTGTCGAAATCTTAGGAACTCAGGACAACGACCTTGGTGTTTTACCACAAATAGGAACAAGAGATGGGAGTACTGTGATATCCCTAAATGTATACGAGGTATGTGGTGCGCTGTTCCGAAATGTTAGGGCCTTTTTTAAGAATTGGTTTGTAGGGGGGGGGGGCGCATCGTACGAAAAGTGACCTATTCATCTATATACTATATAGGCAGGGACCTCAGAGCAATGGCACAAAATTATTGAAGTAAATTCGACGGAAAGCTGCCAACCACATTCACGTGGTGGGAGTCTCCCACCCGAGAAAATGTTAGGAATTATTAACCCGAAATGTGTATTACCAGCTATTTCTCGCAGTAAGTTTGTTTAAAACGATAATGTGTATTGAATATGGGACAAGTAAAGACAATGTTAAAGCGTTTATTAAAATCCAAAAAAGCAACCAGCATGCGTTTAGGAAGGATGGATCCACAGTCAGCGCATTAACCAGCATGACTCAAGATTGGTAAGATGCCACAGATCAAGGCAGTCCATACAGTGGTGTACATGCGCTGTTTATAGATTTTCGGAAAGCGTCTTATCTTGTCGATCATGAGCTCGAGATACTCTTGACGAAGCTGAGAAATATATAGGGGTTAATAAATCATTCTGGCTATGATGTAAAAGCTTTTTGACGAATCGGACACAGCAAGTTAAATTCCTAAATGCCTTTCAGGGTTACAGGTATATAATTATATATGTAACCCAAAAACCACACAAAAAGCACATTACTATAATTCTTTTAAATTAAAGTATACTCAATTTATGCATGCTTTTGTATTCAAGTAAACTTGCCTAAAGCCAGTTCTTCCTGACGGTTCTCATTTATTGCTTGTAATTATTGTAAAAGATATGACCTGGTGAAATTGCGAGTTTTTAACTCTATGTACCCCAAAACCCACATTGCGCAAAAAATGCATGGAACTTTGTTTGAAATATAATGTTATAACATTACTCAAGGTTTTTCGACTAAACAAACCCCCAAAAAGTTCATAACAATCATATTTTGCAAACTTAGTCTTAAAGTTTCAGATTATACAAGTTACCAATGGGTCCGTTTCTTAATTTTCAGGTAATACATTTTGGTAAGTAGTGGGAAAAAATTCTTCCAAGCGTTTCTCTCGCCAAAAAAAAATTAAAAAGCTTACGCGTGTATAGGTATCGTATGCTGCATAATGACTATAAATCAAGCATATGGTTTTGGGGGTACCTTGGTTTTGGGGGTACATATAGCTGTATCTAGAGTGGAAACAATACCAGCTGGTGTCCCTCAAGGTAAGGTTATCTCCCCCATGTTATTTTATTAACATTTATATCAATGACATGGAAAATTGTATTCCAATGAAAAGATCGAAAGAGTTGCAAAATACATACTCATTGGAGTCACCATGCAGAATAACCTTAAATGGAAACCAGAGGTGCAAGATATCGTTATACGAGGGCAAGTAAAATAATTTATTTCGTGAGGGCCTGCAGGAAAGCAAATCTCCCGAGAAATATTAATAGGACTTACAACGTACTGCACAAAGATAAGGCCCATTCTGGAATACGCGCGGCACCAATTTGGGCTGGCTTACCACAATACCTGAAGGAATTAAGATATCGAAACAGTATACAAAATCGATGTCTATACATTATTGGTCTACCGAGGAATACAATTGAGTTGCTCGAATCAAGAAGAAACTTTTTGACACGCAAGGAATATAATAACATACCGAATTTCACATACGGACATAAATACACATTGTCAATCATTTATAGGCCTACCGACAGCAGCTTCGTTGAGCTATTTTATAACGAATATAGTAAACAAAGTCTTACTTGAATATGTGCAGTGTATGCAATAATTCTTCTTATTTAGTTACTGTAAAGAGTCATAAACAGAATTATAGCTAATATAAGTTTATATACTCTAAATTTTATGTAAATTTTTAATATTTTTTAATCTGTAATACTGTAATTGGTGGTAAATAAAATCTACTTTTATTATAACTTTGCACTTGGAGAACACGTCGTCTAGTATAGGTGATCGATCGTTATGGAATTTAGGGATGCATTAGTAAGACGTAATTTATAGTGATGCATAAGTTGCATTGGCATAGATCGAATAAAAAAATAAAGATTTGCCTATAGTTATACTCCTCTCAGGTGTTTCTGGTTGGGTTTAAAAATGTATAAATTAGTAAAGTTTCAAAAACGAATAAATCAAAATTTCCATCTATAAAAATCCTTCAACAGTCATACTTTGATATCGAGTGAGATCCCCAGAATGAGACTTGGAGCAAGTCCATTTACAGACTAGAAATAGCCTGATGTACATTTACCCCAACACATCTTTTTCTTTGCCACAGTTGATGGTAATTATGGCAACTGGTCATTAAAGAGTTCATGTTCTGTAACTTGTGGTGGAGGATTTGAAACATGGTCACGAGAATGTACAAACCCTAAACCAAAGTATGGTGGAAAAAATTGCAGTCATCTAGGAAAAACTGTTGAGTACAGACCATGTACTAAGAAATCTTGCATTGGTAAATTATTCGTAAATATATTCTATATACTATAAATATATACTGTTCATGCAAAGCTGGATTCCTGGTATAACTCAAGGATACCCGGTAAAAATTGAGAGAGAGAGAGAGAGAGAGAGAGAGAGAGAGAGAG
>CACRXK020002124.1:5268-15881 GCA_902702795.2 Paramuricea clavata
GGGAGGGCATGGGCCAAGCATGCAGGTCTGGCGGCATGTACAAAACTCACAAGTCCATTCCTAGACTTGGTTGTTTCAGTTAATAATGATATTTATCAATATTTCGTTATTAGCTATATGGCGCGTCTTCCATTCATGTCCAGAGACGTTTTTACGAAAACCCTCGTAATAGCAGGGTATCTAACTTCTAACTCAGTGTTTTAACCACATAATTCCCCTTAGTAAAGTCATAGCTATAACATTAATTGTGGTTGGAACAGCGAGGTGAGCTAGAATATCAACCAACCAGGCGCCTAAGTAACCAGGCTAATAAAGCCACTATACTATACGTATCACGAGAGGGAATTCAAAGAAGCAAGGATTCAGCTATATAAATAGTCAGATAAATCCACTTTTTAAAGGTATTATTATATTACCATAGTACGCCACAGAACAGAAATAAAATCAGCCTACTGACTAGCAAATCGTACGCGCGCGGTGGTTTTAATTTTCGATGATGCGAAAATGAGAGCAGGTTGACGTTCATGCATCATATGGGATAGCCCTGCGTTAGTCGGGATGAAAAAAAATTCGATTCATACGAACAGCCCATTAAATCTTTAGGAAGCCACATTATAAAATTGTACGTTCTCAAATACAGTTTTACATACAGTAATTATTATTAAATAAAATGTGCATGCGTCGTGCGGTGACCAGCTTTACTTACGTGCTAAATTCTTGATAGCTCCATCAGGTTTCTTCATCGTCAGTCTTTCATCATCAGTCTTGGTACCTTCGCTTTTCTCTGCTTCCATTAATACTACCACAACTACCAGAGCGACCAGCAGTAACAATGAAACTACGGCTAGGAATATCTCAAGTTTGGAATAACGGTGCATCTTTACTTTAGAAATAAACGACCGACGAGAAACTACACCAATTGATGTCTCCTCCCTGGCATTGCCGTTAACATCTTGTAGTACGGTGACCATACTGGCAGTTTGAGGTTGCATGCACTTCATGCTAGCCATCCTGACCTAAACTCAAAACCTTACAATGTTTTTGGGTATAGTATATTCTACAGACAATTAAAGACGATCTGAATACGAATATCTTGTCCTCACTGATTGATATTTTGCAATACAATCAGTTTTTTACAGCAACGATGAAAGATAACTACTTATCAGAGTTGAAAACTTGCATCAGCAAACTCGCATTCAGGAACAAACTCTCAACCGTGAAGTGCTCGCTCCGGTGTTTATATGACAAAAATAATTGGTTTACCAAGAACTCGCTGTCGCCTGTTCCAAATTGGTATGTCCTGTCTCCTTATACTTATGGGATTTAGTTCTGTCGCAGAATGTTCAATTTTCAATAGATTGACTTAACTTGACAGACGTTTACTAAATTAAATTTACTCAGAAATACTCGAGGACGCTGCAAGAATATTTAGTTAAGGCCATCATAGAATTCCTTCGCCTCTCCGCACGCCGACAAGCAAAGCACAAAATGTAAAGCACACCGTTAAACCGAAGATGAAAGCACGTAGAGAGGTAAACAACACAGCGGATTGCTATTCAATTGTACATACACTATTCCCAGTCTTAGCCTTTTATACTCTTCCCTCCTACCCATATAAAAACAACTGGGTTTCGCCCAGGCTTATCGGGAATAGAATTAAAAGATAAAGTTTCTGAGCCTCGAAATTAGCCCGTGGGAGGAATTCGTTTAAACACATATCACTATGGAAGAAAAAAGCGTGGTGCCTATCATTAAGCAGTCAACGCATTTGTCAATGTGTAAACAGAAAGTTGCAGATAAATTCGTATCTTGAAATTTTCAATTTTTGGATTGTTCCATAGGGTACATGGTGAAACAATACAACACGAAATATTTGCATTGGCTTGCTCTGTATTTAGAGAAATCAATGAGAATAATGCAGATAAACATCTACTTTGGAGAAATGGTAATTGGAAATAATTCATAGAATTTAGTTTTTTAGAATTCATAGAATTTAGCTTTTTTTTTAATTCTAGAATTTAATTTTTTTGAGAATTCGTAGAATTTAGTTTTTTAAGAATTCATAGAATTTAGAATTTTCATTTTCTCATACTATATGGTAGGTAAACATGCTACTAGTAATAATTAACAAGTGTGTACATGCGATGAAGCAATGTTCAAAAGTATTAAAGAGTTATCAAAAAATCTTGCATGCATGGGCGCCGTATAGAAACAAGGCAACAGTGGTAATTCATGTTACCATTCCAAGTGGATTGTCGCTCTTGATAAGTTCTGTTACAACATGTTGCACCGTTCAAATCCCAAATGAAACAATGTTTGCAGCGTTTAACTGGGGCAACACTATAGACTTGCTCCAAGTCGAACTCTATACAAAATTTGGTTGAGCAATGAAGTCGCGAGCAAGTTTGGTCGAGTACGGTTACAAAGTCCCAGAATGACTTTGTGAAGTCTAAGGAAACACATGCTCGAAAAACAGTAGGGAATTTAAGCTTTACTTTGAAACGTCCAACGGCAAACGCCAGGGAAAGAATTTACGTCGTAAGGCAATAATGGTAAAATTGACTATTTGTGTTCAAACCATAGATAAAAAAAACCAGAAATGTAAAATGGTTCTTTTGACATAAGAAAGAAACTATGAGGAAACGTAGGAAAATGCAAATTCTGCCAGGGAAATCTGGTTCTGCTGTTTGCCGTCGCCCTCAAACGTAAAGTTTAAACTCCATAATGAAGAAATTGGGCCGGCAGCCTGTGGCACTGGTTGTGCTCTGCACTGCGTCCATATACTACTCTTACATGCGCACTTTAGTTTTTGCCTTGTGCATATTTTACTCGACCAAAATTTCATTCTATATTGATTGTAAAACATACTGAAAATACTGGCAACCTGTGCGATATTAGGAAACTGTTATATTACGATACTACGTCACTATAGCTCGGATCAAACGAGAATGCGTGAGAGTTGGCAGACACACGACTTTGCTTAGCTGTTCTTAATGTTTTCCCAACACCATCACGTAATCTATTAGTGTTCCTAAAACCCGGATGAAATGATAACGAGAGTGCGTGAGAGTTGGCATCACGCGACTTTGGTTATACAATTACTTTATGGTTTCCGTGTTTGGATGGCCTGATCCAAACACGCGGGAATGTTGCGAGAGTTTAAGAAAAGCGCGCGAAACACGAGCCGAAGGCTAGTGATTTTGCCCGCTTTTCTTAACTCGAGTAACATTCTCAAGTGTTTGGATGATGCTATCCAAACACGGAAACCATAAAGTAATTGTTTTATAAAATAACAACACGAAATAGTCTACTGAATTTCCGTGTTTGGATGGCCTGATCCAAACACGGGTTTCGACCAATCAGAGCACGCGATATATACATGTTATTTTATAATAGCTGTTCTTAATGCTTTCCCAACACTACATTGTATTTAAGTTAAAACATAGTTGGAACACTCATCAAATCTTTATTTTGTTCATCTAGAGCTTGAAATGTCCTTAGTAACAATGCGTGACTGCAAACTCTCATCAACTCTCATTTGACTGGGGGCTTTAGTCTCTAACAAATACGTACAGGGTTGTACAGTACCAAGTTTCAGTTTTTTTGTTATTACAAATTAATCAGAATTTCACATCTTGTAAACACCTTGCATTTAACATAGTTAAAATTTTAAAAAACGTCATAAGCGATGAGAAGATAATGTTTATGATAGGGAAGTAATGCAGTCATTTTGACTACCTTCGGAATTCTTTATTTGGGCAAGGCTTGAACATTCTTCAGAGATAACAGGACATGAATATTCTCCAATTATCTGAAACTAGTTGTATTTCTGTTCACTTCCTGCCTCATTATGATTGGTCAATTGCGCCAAAACCGAAGGTGATTGTTGCATTCAACAGAAAGTTATCAATTATACGGGACGTTATGAAATAACTGATCAAAGTAAAGAGTGGAAACGGAGGAAGCATTAAAATGCATGTATTAGACTAAGTACACTTAAACGCTAATGAATTGTAAATCTTAAAATGCACGTATTAGAAAAATAAAGAGTCCATCACCCTCAAAGAGTGCGCCTCTGTTAATATTGACAGTAAATTTCCAATCCACTCTGTTAATAAAAGACTTTGTTGACATTTCGTTTCTTCGTGAGGTATTTGGCTTTACTGCGGTAACTCAATCATGCTGGTAATGCAAATACCAAACTGTTTGTTTATTAATTTTAACCGGTCTCAAAAGATTGTTGAATACCTTCCCTTTTTATATTGACAGTAAATTTCCAATCCATGCATTATATTAAGAAAAGACCTTGTTGACATTTCATTTCTTCGCGAGATATTTGGCCTCACTGTAATAACTTAATCTCACAAGAAATACAAATACGCAGCTGTATGTTTGTTCACTTTAAAGATAGATTTACTTAAAGCAAAATCCGCGCTAAAAACGTCAATAAATATCGGGCTGTTGTGATTTTGCCGTTACTCGTAATGAGCGTCAAGATGGCGCCATATTGGGGGTAAAGGTAGTATATTGTGATTGTCATATCTTCTTAACGAGTTCGGTGACCCCGACTTTTTTGTGTGATTTTACTTTAAGTATATCATAAACTCCATGCATGGGAAATTTCAGCACATTCTCATTTACTGCGGAATTACCTTTAGTTAAAAGATTGTCGAATACCTTACTTAAAATATTAATTAATAAGGACAACAAGTGCAATTTTGGTCTATATTTTGTTTGGTTTGGTTTTATGTGGTAAAAGGGTGTTTAGCGGACACACCTAATTTAGTGCGCAGTGATAATCAACTGGTGCAGTGATAAGGTGTACAACAGTAAAAATGCGAAAAAAAAGTAAAAATGTGCAGTGATGAACATTTGTTGTGAGTAATTCTTAGTTAACCAGAGCCCACTGAAACTTTCGAAATTAATTCACATCACATACCTAAAGGTCCCTAAACTGAGTCCAGTTCCCTCCTCGGGTTTACATGAAATTTACCCTGGTTTTTTCATATTCAGTTCCAAATTATGGCTATATTCAGTAAAAAGTCAGACTCCTAGGATTATTAGTTTGAAATATTCCTGAAAGGCATTAATTAAAGCGGTATTTGTGCTCTAGAGAATTCTGGCGTACTATGAGGTGAACATCCTAATGAGTGTACACGTGCCATACGACAACATCATAATTTGAGGATTGCAAGCTATTCCCATTATTTCCGCACACTCGAATTATTCTACCATTACTCATTAGCGACAGATTCTTCCAGAAACCATGTGGGTAATTAATTTCTGGAAACAGAGCGCAAAAACTTTTTCTTCCTATTTGAATTTTGGAGCATTGATGACAGGAATATGACGCCTTGTATCAATTTAGTCCAAATTTAGTAGGAACATACCCAGTGAAATGACACGGGAACGCTACCTTCAGATAAACTGCCTATATATACCGTCTACTGGGAAGTGTTACCTGAAGACATGCAAGTGCTGTTAAAAAGTTTTTTTTGTGAATTTTTTCAAGAATTAATATTCATGTTGACAGATTGACCGCGCTCCTCGCATGCGTGAAAAGACTGGAACTGGACTTCAAGTTTGGCTTCAAATTTTCGTTGGAGGTAGCGTTCCAGTTATATTCAATTCACTGGAATTATAGCATATAGCCTGCAGGACACCCGCAAGGTAGCAATGGACTGAAAAACAGGCTACTCGCGAGGTGACTGAAGGCGAAGGCATGCACGCAAACCTGGACACTCCACTTAATTTATTTGTGATCCAGGTCATTTTCCAAGATGAAGAACTTACAAAAACCAGTGAGCTCCATATATGTATATATTTATATATCTGGAGTGAGATCTCAAGTCCAAAAAGTGAAGGCAAGATGGAGCTATTGAACGTCAGTTCCAGTCCCCCCTTCTATTGTTTTTGTCTGCGCGGTTAACACGAAGTTGAACTGGTAACTTGATTAGCGATATGGTCCGTTACAAGAAGAAAAACTGTAATTTATAGTTAGGAAAAATGGTACTATGAAAACTGGATGTGTAACACTAAAGGGTATTTGTATGATGTATCTGAATACACAGAAGTGTTTTATACACACACAAGGTTATCTGTAAACGCAAAAGGGTCTTCATATCATAATATACATAAGTCGTAAGGCGAGATGTCATCAAAATTGCGCATTTTGACGACCGGGATTTGAAACACAATGCGGCATTGTTACAAATGTACCTTTACCACACGAGGTTTCATGTCACTTTAAGACAGATTGATATGTAGGAACCTTGGATTTGATGATCGCTAAACACGCCTGTAAGAACAAAAATAATACATTCAAATCTTAGTTTCTCCAGACTGGTTCAGACAGGAGTTTAGCCTGACACTTTGGAGCGACATCGCGCAGTCATCAGGTTTTCCTAGGCTACTTTTACTATTTAAAGCTCTCAAGCTCTTACTTTTACTAAAGCTCCTAAGTACTAAAGCTCTAGTGAAACGAGAATGAGAGTTGAAAAGCGAAAGCTTACATGAAAGTTTTCTCAACTATCACTCAAACCATAGACAATCCAAAAGACATGTCTTTTGGATTGTCTATGCTCAAACAAC
Source organism: Paramuricea clavata (assembly GCA_902702795.2). NCBI lineage: Eukaryota > Metazoa > Cnidaria > Anthozoa > Malacalcyonacea > Plexauridae > Paramuricea > Paramuricea clavata. Next base: position 11,860 of record CACRXK020002124.1, read on the forward strand.
TCTGGTCAACATCAACTGTCATACATCAACTGTCATCATAACTCATCATCGTTTGATCAGGGCTCAACTGTCAACAGAGAGTATATTTCTTCATTGAGCAACTTAGGCCTGTTTTATACGTCGATTTTTGGTCGCGTCGAATGCAATGGACCAATACCCTAATGAACAAAATTTTGATCTAGATAAGTCTAGACAAACATTTCACCACAGCTTGCATGAAATAGTATCACAAAATTAGTAATATTCCGAAGTTTCGTGTTTGAATATTCCGATTGATACCGCTTTCTGAAAAAAGGTATCAATTTCCCGCGCATAATACAAAATGACTGAAAAACGGCAAACTTCGCAAGGCTATACATGTATTATCCGCATTTTACAACATTTCGCAACGAAACTTCGGAACATTACTAATTTTGTGATGCTCTTTCAAGCTGTGATGAAATTTTTGTCTAGACTTGTGTAGATCAAAATTTTGTTCATTAGGGAATACAGTGTAGGTCCATTAAAACAATAGATAAGGAGATGATAAACCTGTCAAATTAACAGAGTGAAAGACAGTTTTGATAAAGAAACGCTCAAACTCATCATTTCATCACTTGTTATCAGTAAATTATTCTACTGTTCTTCTACATGGTCCAATACATCTTCCACAAACATTAGCAAGCTCCAAGCAGTACAGAACTTTGCATGCAGGATTATTACAAACACTAGAAAGTTTCACCACATCACTCCTGCGCTACGTCAGATTAGTTGGCTACCTGTCAAAGAACAACTTATTCTCAGAGACTCAATTATGACGTACAAATGCATGAACTCGCTTGTCCCACAATATTTAAGCGGAAAATTTTCGAAACGATCTTCGATACACAGCAGACTCACGAGAAACCAAGATACACTGCAAATCCCTTTTAACCGAACCGCCACTGGACAACGTTCCTTTCACTACAGGGCTGTTAATCTTTGGAATGGCCTGGATGAAAATATCAAAGAAGCAAGATCTCTCCGCCATTTCAAGAAGTTAATGAAAAACAATCTGTTAGACCACTATTTTAACAATTAATGTAATATAAACTATAAATACTTAATATAACTATAATTATAATATTAACTATAACATGTAATGGGCATTGAAAAGCCCAGTTGCTCAATAAAGTATGTATGTATGGATGTACCTCATTAAGCTTTATTATCTATTGTTTGAATTGCATTCGACGCGACCGAAATTCGACGTATAAAACAGGCCTTACGCCCTTACCTGTCCACAATTACTTTCTATTTCTTGCAATGCATGGGTAATCTTTTCTTTGTTGTTCTTTTCCATCATCTTGCGTGATATCTGGTGATTTAAAACAATTAGCCATTCCGAAGTTGATGAGTGGACTGGGGACGAGCGTTAAAAAGTGCCCAAATTAAGAAATGAACCAAATCACTAAAACGACCACCTCCAAATTAGTAAGTATACAAAGTTTGACGACGTTTACATGAATATCCTTCGAATAATAAGCTTTCGAAAATGGTGATATTTACTATGAAATGTATTGTAATTTTTGTTTTTGGGACGCGCGTCCCAAAAACAATCTTTTAATCAGTAATTTCACAATTTTCGAAAGCTTATTATTCAAAGGGTATTCATGTAAACGTCTTCAAACTTTGTATACTAACTAATTTTGAGGTGGTCTTTTTAGTCATTTCTTAATTTGAGCACTTTTTAACACTCGTCCCCAGTCCTCTCATCAACATCGGAATGGCTAATACACGAGAAATTTTTCAACACTTAATCTGATCATGGTCCTTCGAGAATGTGAAAATGATAATTACCATGGCCATTAAACCTTTTAGATGAGGATTAAGTTCTCTACCAACGACACTGCTCAACCGGACAAGTGCGTCCAACGTGTTGAAAAATACTTCTGCATTTTGCGAGGACTAACATTAATGAAGAAGAGCGTATATTAATGAGAAGATAAAACAATTAATGTCAATTTTTTTATAAATGCTCATGAATGAGAGTGATATTCTACGTCAATAATGCAGCACAGATTGACACAACTTTTGAAAACGGAGTTCTGGCTTTTGAAAACGGAGTTTTGGCATTTGAAAACGGAGTTCTGGCATTTGAAAACGGAGTTCTTGAAATGTTCTACCTTACTTAAGCATATACATAAGACCTCCTGACCACTGAAAGCTTGATATTGAAAGACGTTTTTAAAAACAACCAATATATCTAGCAACAATCAAGAAAATACATGCATACAGTAAAATTATTGCATCCAAAGCATTGCTCTTATTCACATTCGCCCTTGTCAACATTCGCACTTGTCAACATTCGTCCAATCTTCAGTCACAGCTCACAGCTAGGCATGTAAATCACGTTTCACATGGCATAAAAACATGTTATTTCACATTTCACGAATACATCCTTTACCACAATCTTTTAATGAACCCCACTGTTTGGAAATAAACTGTGACTACAATCTAGTAAATACTGTATCTGGATTATGTTCCCAATATTTTTCAATTACTAGACCTACCAGTGCTAGTCGTAGTGGCAAAACAAGCTTCGGCAAAACAGGTATTGTTTTGCCAGCAGCATCTGATACTTCTAACATTTCTCGAAATCCCTGGCATGCCAGAAAGTGGTATGGATGCTTTGTTTCTCGTAAACCCTGAAATTATTGAGAAATCGCTGTATTTATTCACTGAGAACACTGAATTGATCATATTGGCTTTTAACTACATATACTGAGGTCTCAGGATTGCCATCCATGTATTAGTAAACATACACACTATTTTCTAATTAACTACTAATTAATAATAATATAACACTGGATTTTGTCCTTGGAACACAGTTCATACTCATTTAGCTTCAATCTAACTACTAAAGTACATCATTTGTATTTGAATGAACATATACCTCAGCCAATGTGACCAGAAGTGGATCAAAAGATAAATTCTCAATTGGTACATCCCATTGAATCTTATGTTTTACAGATCCATGCTGCAACCTAATACATAAATTACAAGTAATTCAGATTTAGAGTCAACACCTTAAATTTGGACACATTAGATATAAAAACTGATTTTTTAAGTATTTTGATAGTACAGGTTGCACTCTAGTGATAGGATTATATTTATATGCACCTATTAATGATAAAAAATATCATTTTGTTCATGTTTATATTTTCTAATTTCTATGCCACTCAAACCCAGGATCTGAAATGCAAAACTGTCGATACCACAAAATCCCACCTCATGTGCGCTCAACTGGCTTATCTCTACATGAACAACATCATGATTTTTTTATGCATTTGGGGATCGAAAAGAAGATTATATACAATTTTAAACCTAACTAGGAGCACTTGCGAAAAATGCAAATATAGGCTCTCCGGCAAGAATCAAACCTGTGATTCTAGTGCAGTGCTCTAACCAACTCAGCTACAGAGTCCAGTTGTCAAGCTCTAACCACAAGTTCTTGTGTATGTATAATGGGTGATCCCAGTTAGAAGGTATTGGTAATGTCTCAAATCAGTTTCGTGTTCTTTGTCCCCAGTTTTACGTGGGGCATTCCTCCAGCCTTTGTTCCCAAGAATTAGGGCATTTGCTTTCTGCAGGTTAGCCCCGGGGTGGGGAATTTGCTCGAGGCTAAAAAGTCGAATATTTATCGCTTGTTTCGCCATTTAGCCGTACTTTAGTACGCATGTTTACACGAGCATGCGTATCGCAAATTAATCATGGCGGACCGGCATACACAAGACTTTTTTCTTGTCCATCCTGTTGATACATTGACTTACTTCTGCAGTTTGATATTGGCTGTGGAATCGATTTTAAATACAGATATATTGATAGGTGATAGAGCTTGGATTCAATTTTTTGGATCAGAAATCCTCAGAAAACTTATATTTTGTCCCCCAAGGGTGGGACATTTGCGTCAATGTAAGTCCCCAAGGGTGGGGATTTTGTTGCATTATTTGGACCCCATACTGGGGCATTTGCAACGTTTTTTCGCCAAAATGACAAAAGCC
>CACRXK020002124.1:15901-46095 GCA_902702795.2 Paramuricea clavata
CCCCAATCAATTCCATGGTTGCCCATCCCCCCCCGGCCGTTTTTCGGGCATTCTCAACTGTACTTGTTCCCAGGGTCGGGCATTTGCTTTCTGCAGGTTAGCCCCGGGGTGGGGAATTTGCTCGAGGCTAAAAAGTCGAATATTTATCGCTTGTTTCGCCATTTAGCCGTACTTTAGTACGCATGTTTACACGAGCATGCGTATCGCAAATTAATCATGGCGGACCGGCATACACAAGACTTTTTTCTTGTCCATCCTGTTGATACATTGACTTACTTCTGCAGTTTGATATTGGCTGTGGAATCGATTTTAAATACAGATATATTGATAGGTGATAGAGCTTGGATTCAATTTTTTGGATCAGAAATCCTCAGAAAACTTATATTTTGTCCCCCAAGGGTGGGACATTTGCGTCAATGTAAGTCCCCAAGGGTGGGGATTTTGTTGCATTATTTGGACCCCATACTGGGGCATTTGCAACGTTTTTTCGCCAAAATGACAAAAGCCCGACAAACGCCCGGGGGGTGTTGGGCACCCATGGAATTGATTGAGACATAAATATCAAGATTTTTGGCCATCTGGCTCGATAGAACAAACAGTTGAATTTTGAGCAGAAGATTATATAATCTTCTGCTAGGAAGTTTCATCTACCAAAATCATTCAACTGTTAGTTCTATCATTTTTTTATACCAAAAAATCTCGATATTTACTGTTAAGGCTTGGCTTAGTTCGCTACCTGCATGGAACTCCACCATTGCTATACACTGCTGCAAATGTGGATTGTTTTCCAACATTGTTCTTGAACTGTAAATAAATATATTTAATAATTTTCAATCGTGATCATTCATAATATATTTATAATGCCAACGTGAGCCATTTTATATTGAAACATCCATACAAATTTACATAAAATACACAACACTAACTGGGTCAATAGTTTTGGGATTTAATCTTTCTGAAGGCCGACATGGACTGCTTTCTTTCAAAGATAATTGTGGACTTCTTTTTGAATTTGGTGTGGACGAAGGACTGCCAGGATTTCTTGTCCTGTTTGCTCCACCGGTTGCCATTACGTTTTAGGTTCTAAAAACGCCTTACTTTTATTACCAGGCTACAATGAATGATACATTTATTGTACAATAGGTTCAAAAACATTGTTCTGTCACAAAAGTAAACAAACTATCCCTCCAAATATGTAAAATTATTTGTTTACAATAAAAATTTAATACAAAAAGTGTTCAAAAGTGGTCCCAAATTCAAATAAGAGCCAGCAGAAGTCACGACAGCGGATGCGGTTTGTGGGCAACTTCATTTAATGAACCATATAATGCGCAAAGGAGTTCCTACAAAATCGCCAAATCTTTTTTGTCAGTTATCTCTTTGCAAATTTTCCGACCTACAATCATCGTTGCGTAGACTTGTGTCATGGCGTGTTCTCTCTTCTGCTAATGCCCACCATTTCAATCTTGTTTCCCCAATTTACTCGCCCGCTCGACGAACTTTCACTTCTTCCCGCTTGAGTCCATATGTATGTCACAATTCACAAACATCAAGAAATGAAAAACGTTTACAACTTTCGACTCTTGACCAGTGTCAAGAGCATAGGTGATTAGGTTCAACACGTCAGATCTGCAAATCTGCAATGCCACTTCTTACAATTAAAATCTCAGTTCTTCAGGTTTACATACATTTTAATTGCTCACATCCATTATTTCTATTTATCTTCGATGATGAAATTCTAATTGACAGAATCAGCTAACGTGTGTTTTAGTGTTTACCCTGTCGCCACCCAATTAACAAATTTGCATTATCCATGGGCCTAGTTACCATTGTTCTTGCTTACCAGAGCATAGAATAGAACAAAGGTATCAACTAAGCATTAGAATTATGTATAAAAGGTATTCACCCATCTAGACAATTCTAATGCCTAAATACCTTTGTGCTGTTCTATTCTTGCATACTGACTAGATTCGTTCACAAAGGGTTGGGAAATACGTAGGAACAATAGTCAATAACTCTTTCCCCTAAAGCCGGTTTTCCACTAGGCGGAATTTTGCGCGCGGAGCGGAATTATTCCGCCTAGTGGAAAACAGGCTTAAGAAGTGCTTACGTCAGGTAATTTTCAAACCATCTAAATTTGAGTCAAATGCCTAACAGTGACGAGAGTACGTGACGTATAAAGACTTCTAAGGTCAATTGGAACCGGAAGGAACCGTCTGTCTGGTCCCGACTTCCCTCGTGTTCGTGTGAACGCACTCACAAGAAGTGAAAGAAGGTTTCTAAAAAAAACCTTGATACACAATTCAGTTTTACAACATTCCATGAGACACCCAGGGGGGGGGGGGGTGCCAGAAGTTAGTTCCTCGCCAGTAATGCTATCCCTAGCGAGAGACATGAGAATGATGAGATTCGAATATCAGTGTTGGCCGCGGTATGGCCATGATCATTTACTGATACTGGTTCAGAGCCTGAAAATAAGCAGATGATTGCGAAGATTCGAGAGAAGTCCTTAGGATTGAAAGGTCGTTGTCGACCTGTCATCGGTTGAACGAAGCCCAGATAATAATGATGTTCAACTTCTGTACAAATGTCTGAAAAGCCGTTGCACTACGCGGAAAATGGACCCCACAATAAGTATCGGGAAATTTTTAAGCTATAAATACTGAATTAAATTTGCATTGCACAAATCAACGGCCAATTTCGAAAGATCAACCCTAGCAGATCTGTCTACTTTCATGCTGGCGAGTACCAACTGTTTCCACCTTGTGTATACAGCTTCTGCACCAACAATTCTCAAGACAAAGAAAATTCCCCGTGTGAAAATTGAGGAGTGGCTAATGAAAATGCCTGTTCGATACAAATAGTCACAAAGAAGCAATTAAACTCTTTCTTACTGTTCTGCCGGATTCCTGAGATACTTCACGATTATGTTCATGTTTGTCCTATATCGTCCCACAATTTCCTGCCCATCTTAATTAAGTTTGAACACAACCTACACTGCTGACAACTTTGTTGGCTGGTCTGGTAGTTAGTGACGATTTTGAATGGCTGTGTTTACTCATTCAAAATATTATTCATTCCATATTTAGATTATAAATTGCCATTACTCATCATTTAAACCACCCACGAAATTTATTCATGCTGCATACGTAAGTAACACTGTTGCCACTCACCCAATATTATTTTGACTGTGTCATCAAAAATTTATAGGCACTGATACTGAGATACTGTCCCCATTTGAACTTTTCAACTTCATATTAGCCATTAGGCTAACCACTTGTCCTGGCCTAAGATAAATCTAGCAACAAAGATGTGGTCAGTTTAGTTTGAATGCTTATAAAGAGCTATTGGGTGGGAAATAACCTGACCGTGACAAATTTATGGAATTATGCACTTGAAAACGGAAAAACCCACGACAATCTTTTCACAATTCTATTCACAATTGTCTCACCGGTCGTCAAGTACTCATAACTTATCAACACTGTAAAAGTGTACTGGCGTTTTAAGGAGCCGATATTTTGGCCCAAAATGAGTAAAGCTCAAAAAGGTTGTATGATTGGTTTGGCATTATGTTGGATTGTGAGCGTGTTCGCCGGCAGTGTTGACACATATAACGAAGGTAGGATTGCCGATATTATCGAAGATATCATGATTGTAACTCAGCCTAAGCCCTAAGGTACAAATGTTTCAATGACAATGTTGCATTTTTCAATTCAAAATTTTCCATCGCTATTCCTGAAGAATAGATGGCAGGAAATAACTGGTCAGCCGCGTGGCCGATACAAGTACCGTAAGCAGTGAGCAGTAAAGCCAAGTGTTGTTAATTAAATTTTAAAGCTATTGAGCATATATCAAATGCAGTATTTTGACTGCATGAAAAATATTTTTTTATTCAGATTTGATTATTTAATTGGGAAACACAAATTGACCTGTTATTTAGATGTTATTCACGATAAGTTTGAACTTACATTGACAAATTAGGGTCATCAGGTTGGGACCAATAATTTTGAACATTCTATTCCAAATCAAAGTTTGTTATTTCTTCTCTTTGACATTGTAAATAAAATGCATAAGATGGATCATATGGACTCGCATATGGAGACATTTAATCAGCTGCAGTAAGCCACATCATACCTCTTGAACTAATTAGGATAGAATATGTATATACTGGTATATATATAGTGTACTACAGTATATCGTTTCCTTATATGTCGTGTTTGCGGTACACATGAGGCATACATACGTACTTTACTTATTGCTCCCCAGAAATTCAGAAAGGGCTCAGAAGGGAGCCTAGCTATAGTGCCTACATTTGGGAAGGTTCAAATCATTAAAATATCTAGTCGATCTTTAATTAATGTCAGTCTACTAGAACGAAGTGTAAACCTATCAGATAGATCGATAGACGGATCATCCATCAAAACAAAGAATTAACGAAGATAGTATAGGCTTACTTAATTTGGGGGCCAATGTCGCCCAACGTCGCCCCCAAAGTAGGCCTTAGTATCATATCTTTGCCAAATTCGACCAGGACATCTATAAATCGAGCAAATGATACTCTAGTTAGCTACAAGAACATTGATTGTGGAAATCACCAAAATTCGTTTTCTTCATTTTCAGAATGCCTGTATGGATTCTACTGCGATGGAATGTACGATCCTCTTTTAAAGTCAAGATGCGAGGGAGGTTTCTGTAAATGTTCCGGATATTTCGTCCAAACGAATTGTCTTCGTGAGTAATAATTAAATAATTATTTTTGTCAGTCAAGCAGTCAAGCACAAGCACACTGTAAACTAACTGATTGTTCTATTGAAATCTTTCTTCTACTAATTTGCAAGAATTTTATTCGCCTATCATGGAAACCAACTTTTGTTAATGAAACTAATATACCATAGCATACTATACCATATCGTATCATATCATATCATACCAAACATACCATACCATATCGTATCATATCATACCAAACATACCATACCATACCATACCATACCATTCCATACCATACCATACCATACCATACCATACCATACCATTCCATACCATACCATATCATACCATACCATTCCATACCATACCATATCATTCCATACCATACCATACCATACCATACCATACCATACCATACCATACCATACCATACCATACCATACCATACCATACAGTGTCCAAATTAAATGACCTCTCTCTTTTCGAACGTCAATTGCCGACATACACACACTTGTGGATTTTACGACAAAAGCACTACCATGTCGTCACAAACGTTAGCGACCATATTCGATGGAATACAAAGTAACTAATAGCATGTAAAAACTAGCTGTTGCTGGCATATATTAGTAGAATTAAAATAAATGACTGCAATACATTATGTTTTAGCTAACGTATCGAATTGTGCCATTCAACATGGTCCCACGACACAGGGACACCCAACAAGTGTGTGCACGGAGATCTCCTCCGCAAACATCTGTAGTCAAGACTTTGAGACTTATCACTGCAATGGTAATACGAATCCAAACTACGAAGTCCACGTATTGGGCTCGCACCAGGCGCTATCATGCTGCAGTGACGTCCCAGAGACCTCAAGGATTGAGGTGGTTAATAAGGGAGAAATTGGGAGGAAAGTGGTGCTTGTGTTAGCATCTACACGGCCGGTGGCCTGGTACTTAGATATGGAAGACGGTATGGAAATACAGACAGTTGTTTTGGTAAGTGTCAAACCGAAGGAAAATGGATTTAACTCATGAGTTCATTGTCGAGATTGTAAAGTTGACTCTCAGAAAATAACTCGGTTAGTCTGATTGACTCAATAAAAAATGTTTCCTGTTATACTTTTTCTATTAATTCTCTTATAATCATTATAAAATAAAATCGTTTTTCTGATCTCTAATGATGATTCTGTAATTGACTCGAAATCAATGAAATGCGGCGGAAAAATAGATGACTCATCACGTATTATTATTGGCTTGTTGACAACGTTGGCTTGTTGACAAAGTTGGCTTGTTAACAACGTTGACTCGCAGAGAGCACTTGAAATAAAGCACAGTTAATTTAACTGTGAATAAAGCGACCTACGTGATTTTAAGTTAACCATTCTTTCATAAACGTGTTCGCGTTCTTTCAGGTTCTCATAAAATACAGAGAAGAGGACTAAGTAGAAACGCGGAAAATGTTTCAACAAATATTTCTCCATAAATTTGCCCACCCTTGAAAACGTTGTTGTTGAAACAAATTTTGCCTCCCAGGAAACAAAAAGGTTTCCAACAAATTCAGAAATATATTTTGTTTTCCTAGTGTAAATTTTAGTTGGGGATGGTTTGTTCCCCTTTGCGAAACATGCCTAAGAAAAAGTTTCCTAGTTTGCCTATAGGGCTAAAATTACAAACGACAGAGTTACAAATAGATTCTTAATCGTAGTTAAATTACGCGATTCAACGCATCACTACCATAATAAATAAATAAATAAGAGCCATTTCTGTTACTTTCTTTAGGTATATAAAACTGCATCTTTGGCCACAGTGGTTTGGTCAAGAGGAAATGTTAAAGAGATTTTAAAAGTTTCTGATGTCTCAGAAAATCAAAACAATTTTTACGGTAAAGGGCGGGATACAATCAAGCTTCTTCAGCACGTTAGCAAGAACTATGGTCCAATTACGTCGTTTACTGGTCGATTTCAAGTCGAACAATGGCGTTTGCGTATTGGTTGGCCTTTTAAATCAGGTATGCTAGTCCTGATAACCTAATGTTGCGTTGATTTTTTTATCCGCACTAGTTGCAAAAGATTAAAAACACTCAACCAATGTTTCATGTGAAGATTTTCGTTTGGAACTCACAAACACTTAGATGGCTGGCTATTAAATTGCAGGCGAAGGATCTTCCCTGAGTTCCCTCAAAGTGTTTTAATATTTGTCATCGACCAAAATCACCGCAGCTTAATGTAGAATACTACCACCACGTTTAATATAAATTAAGATTATTAAGCTAGCTAGCTATATCTATATTAGATCTATACTAGCTATATCTATATATCTATAAGTCCTCGCATGATTGCCGTGCGGTATTTGCAATCTCCGTTTGTATGCCCGGCTTTACAAGCTCTCGTTAGGGCTTGCTCCTCATAAAGGCCTGGTTCCCGTAACGGTCTATAACATTCAGAACGCTAGCCTGACGTTCTACCAATTGGACCTAACATACAGATCTCAAAGACAAGCTGAGAGTTGGTAAATTTTGTCTGAGATGAATATTTCATATAACATCTTATCGTTTATTCATTTTGCAGATGTTTCTTCAGTCAGCACGCCGTCTCGCTATGCATCACTGGAAACGTCGACGATACGCCCTAGTATCGTTCCCTCAAACCACAATAAACCCACTAGCACGCCTCTATTGTATCCAAATACCCCCAGACACACCCTTGAATCCTCGTCTTCTGTACTCAACCTAAAATTCAACGAAAAGCGCTCATCTTCCTCCAGTATCAACACATATCCACCAGTATCCAGCGTAGTCACCACAGATCCACAAGTCCTTCCAAGTCCTCTGGTTTTCTTCCACGCCTTCGGTACTCTGGAGTTCCATCATATATCAGGATTGAATTATTACGCCAACGGAACTCTAAAAGTTCGCGCTCCAATTACAACGCAGCTTTTCAACTCTTCATCGGAAATAAAGCAATCTATAGCGCCTACGACCAGCATAAATAATCAATTGTCTAGCACAAGAATTTTTCCACAAACTATATCTCCTAGTTTTGCACAGATTTCCACGACATCACTGCAATCTTCCATGCAATCTGTCACAATAGGGCTAGATAAAGTAACATCGACTGTTGTCCAAGCATCTACGCTTTCAACTGTAAATACTGGTTCCTCATTGGCTCCTTCATCAGTGACATCATCTATGCAATATATGGTAACCTCATCCGCCGTAATGACTACTAGTAAGTGTGGTGTTTCGTAGTCTTCCATTGGTGTGGTGTTGTATATCTAAGCGTGTTTTTGGGCTTTCAAAAATTCGTCAACATTCTCACCAGTATTTGTCCAACGAAATCGCATATAACACATAAAATAGCTGCATATCAAATATCCTAGCACCACGTTTAATAATATTTATCGCAATACAGGCGTTTCCAATATTCCGAGATAATACTATCTTCTTTACAAAACCTCTACAAAACAGACGTCTCTCAATATGGATATTTTGCCCTGTCCCTTCGGTCACCATATTACAATGGTCCGCGGACTCAGTGGCGAGGCCTCGTCGGGAATGGGGGAGGGTATGAGAAACTGTTGGGGGTGGGGAACACTAACAGGAAAATGTCTCAACTCATTAAATGGATCCATGTAATGATTTTAAACTTTTTTTACAGCTCAGCTACCATTTTCATGTGACCACAATAACCCTTGTCATGAACATGCAACGTGTACCGATACCACGCAAGATGTTTCTTGTACATGTAACAAAGGATTTAACGGAAATGGATATCAGTGTGATGGTAGGTATTGTCGATATGAATCGATGAATCAAGCGATCGATTGACAAATCCATCAATGAATCTATTGCCTACCATGTTAACCAATTCCGAACCGTTTTGCGGTTCCGAATTCGTCTGGTATCTTGCAGATGTTCTCTATATATTTGTTTATTTTATCATTTCAGATTTTAATGAATGTTTTTTCGAACCATGCCCTACAAACAATGAATGTCAGAACACGCCTGGATCTTATAACTGTACTTGTCTTCAGCCAGGTGCTTGTAGAGGTATGTTTAAACTCTGATTATTTTAATACTGCTTTCCAATACACACTTCCAGTACACACTTCCAATACACATTCATTCGTGTGGTTGTTCCGGAAGCATCATAATCAGTTGAATTGGATTACGTTTATCTGTACGATACATGCGTGATGATAACATGCGAATGGAAAGCAGTCTTAAAATTAATATGCTATGAAAGCTAAAGTCAGCAGCCACCAAGAGAGCATTGTTACGAAAACATTGTTTCCTACCCATGTTTTTCGAAGGTGGAAATAAACATGTGAAACAATATTGTTTTCGCAACAACCCCTAAACGTGTTGGGAAACTTAGTTTCCACAACAGTGATTGAAGGGAAAACATTGAAGGAAACTTGAAGATTTTCAGATCGTTCCTCGACAATGTTTCCTAGTTTGCTTAGGGTTCAAATTTCAAATTGATTTTTTTAGAAACTCGTATAATTGGCGCGCACCCATACTCAGGCAGAGTGGAAGTCTTTCACAATGGAGAATGGGGTACAATCTGCGCGGTGGGCTGGGACACCAACGACGCGCAAGTGGCCTGTCGTGACGTGGGTTATCCGTACCTTGCGGGCTTATCATTTGACATAGGTTTTAGCAAGATCTGGCTTTCGAATGTTCAATGTAATGGTTCTGAAACAAGGCTGTCAGACTGCCAGCATCCAGGCTGGGGAAATCCGAACAGATTATGCACGCACCAACATGACATAGCGGTCGAATGTGTTCCATCAAGTAAGAGCACTATTAATTAAGTTATTGTAGTGTATAGAACTCGAGTATTAAGTAAAAGTAACTAAATAACCGAGTATTAACCAATTTACAAACCAACCAATTAATACAGTAATTTATGAGTCACTACCGCCAACAACCATAATGAACCATTGTGGTCAAAGGCGTTGCTGTGACTTTCAGATTATCACAAAATGTGTCCAAAATGCATGAAACAGTATTTCGCAGACCTTACAAACTATCTGTTATTTATATAGCTCTTCGTCTAGCTGGTTCAGACAGACCAGACGAAGGCAGGATAGAGATATACTTTGATGGCCAATGGGGGACAATTTGTGATAATGGTTGGGATATTGATGACGCCAACATTGCGTGTATCGAGATGGGATTTGCTGGCGCGGAGAAAGCACTCATGGGTAGCGATGTACAAGATGGGAAAGGCCGAGTATGGTTGGATAATATGCAATGCACAGGGGTAATTGAGACATTTCTTAAGGAGTGTCATCACAGCGGCTGGGGGAATGTCAAGTGTGGCCATGACCGGGATGTCGGTGTGAAGTGTCGGCCTAAAGGTAGGTGTCACTGACCTCTATACGATCATATCTGGGACCGGTTGTATAAAAAAGTGATTAAAGTTAACTATGGTTAAGTGCAAACGTCATCCAATAAGAAGCGCCTATTTGAGAGTTAATCACTATTTAACTACAAAATAGTGATTAAAAAAGTGATTAAGAGTTTTATACAACCGGCCCCTGGTGGAAAGAATACTAAAGCACGTATTCTGCCCCAGATTATCAGGTTATATCACTATGCCCGACAATTATTTACGCAGCTGCATCTCATGTGACTAGCAGTGACGTGATGACAAGTGATTCTACCTTACTTGGCTAATTCTAGCAGGAATGGGTGGAATAGGTAATTTTGGCATGTGTAATGAAACCGGATTTAACCGCATAATTAGTAAAACTGCTTTCTCAATTGCTACAGTTTTCTATTTTTTTCTCTTTAATGAGCCAGAGAGCTTCACGCATGTAGTAGTAGTAGCAATAAAAGAGTCAGAAAAAATTGTCTACATTTTCCTTTATTACTCTCTAGTTTCGTGTGATTTTGAACTCAACACGTGCAGTTGGCGAAATGAAAAGCAAGATGACAACTTTGTGTGGCAACGACAACGCGGAAGCACACCAACCTTGTTAACCGGACCAGGGTCAGACAACACAAAAAAGTCACGTTATGGTAAGGTCCGTTTTGCTCGGTGTTCTTGGGGCGCTTTCCATTTTGTCTCTGTATGACTGTATCAATGGAAAGATCTGGTCTATGTTTCTCAAATATCTAGCGAAAATGGACCTCATTCTAATTTTATCTAAATTTTCCGGTCAGATAGGTCCGAGGCCTAACGTTTTGTGTTCCATAAAACAATTTGACCGTTTTGACCGTGGTCTGGCCGTGTTAATGGAAAGCACCCATCAATTAATAGACAATTCCTGTTATAGACTAATTTTAAAACTAGGCAAGGAGATGCAAACAAATCACCACAGCTAGAAAGAGCATGCTAAAATTAGTAAAATTGCAAAGTTTGGTTGCGAAGTGTTGTAAAATGCGGAAAATATAGCCAGTTGACTTTTGTATTGCGTGCGGAAATCGGCTACGTACCATTTTCTGCCCAGATGTGGTAGGAATGTGGTAGGAATTTCCGCACGCAATACAAAAGTATACAACACTTGCAAACTTTGCAAAGCTATATTACGCTCATTTTACAACATTTCGCAACCAAACTTTGCAGTTTTACTAATTTTAGTATGCTCTTTCTAGTTGTTGTGATTTATTTGCATCTCCTTACCTTGTTTTAAAATTAGTCTATAATGGGAATTGTCTGAAGTGCAAAGATCAGGTTTTAAAATGCTTCAAGATGAAAGCTGCTGACTGATAGGGAAACAACTAACTACCTGAACGGTGTGTATTTACATACACATGAAAGGTGTATAAGATGTATTCTAAATCTTCCTTATTTTCTGTACAGGAGTATACATGTATATTGAAACAACAGGCCGCAACCCAGGGGACAAAGCTTGGTTAGTATCACCCACATTGCTGCCTAAACAGAGCGAATGTCTACGGTTTCACTATTACATGTTGGGAACTGACATTGGACAACTGAATGTAAACATCAGGGAAAGTGGAACAAAAAATATTGCACGACTATGGAACTTGGCTGAACATAGAAAAGACAAGTGGGTCGAAGCAAGTGTCCCGTTAAACTTTGGCAAACCTTCTGAGGTGAGGATCACTCAAACGCGATAAGTAGGAGGAAACATCTTCTTATTAAGGTGTAGACGTTTTCTGGAATGATCAATTTGCAATGACAGAGCGTCAGGCTAGCAATCTGATCGTTATGGGTTCAAGCTTAATAACTACTTTGTTTCTCGAGTGTCTGTACAAATCGAAATGTACGTATGTGTCTATAGTTCAAATTCCTATTCGAACTACACAAGGTATTTTCTGGGCATACATCCAGGAAGACCACGAATATAAAATTCTACCAGTTTTCTAAACTGTAGGCCTACAGACATTGTTTCACTGGATAGACATGTTTACTATCGATTTTGGTTCTTTTGTTTTTAGATAATATTTGAAGCTGTGAGTGGTAACGATCAGAAAGGTGATATAGCTATCGATGACCTCATCGTTGAGCAATCACCTTGCTTTGTCTATCCAATTGGAGCTGCACCTGGTAAGAGACCTACATAGTTCAATGGATCTATAGTATATATACGCGGTTACGTCTTACACATGTTGTCAGAGAAACTAGAATGGAAGCCTGAAATGCTTTGTAACTGACTTGAGTAATGTTTAAAACATTTGTTTTTAAATGTTCAAAGTTTTGTATTCACAACATTCTCACAAAAAATCCAACGGGAAACGGAAACTGAACTAAACTAACTTTATTCATGCCATTTCAAACTAAAAAACTCAATCAGTTCTAAGCTTTTCAACCTGGAGGTCAGTAAAGGGCCATCCCTTTCTGCCATGGAAAGGACAATTGTAAAATAATATCCTATATTGTTTAGATACCGATGAATGCTTGGATAAGCCATGTGATGTAAACGCCACATGTACAAATACGATTGGCTCTTATCAGTGCAAATGTAACAAAGGATATACTGGAAATGGAACACTGTGTACAGGTTAGTACAATGAGGGATAATGATGCATGGTAAAAGATGGTAAAAAATGGTAAGCGATCGAGAGATTACTGGTAAACCCGCCTCCAAAAAAAATACTGACCGTTGTTTAGTATTATATCCACCCATATTTACTTTTTTCAATTCAGGTCAATGTATTCACATTTTCACATCATTTTGAGTACATTTTTCTTCCACTTATTTACAAATGACATGTAAATTTCAGATCTCGATGAATGTGCTACCAATCCATGTCACGTGAATGCCACGTGTACGAACACAATTGGAGGTTTCTCGTGTAAATGTAATCCAAATACAGAAGGAATATGTGACGGTAGGTTCCCCATCTTCGTATCTTGACATACTTCACATGAACGATATTTGAAATAATAAATGATTAGTATTATGCCCAGACCCGATATATTTATACACAAGCTCCTTCATGTTCCTGATTTCCTTTGTGTCAATTTCTTCATGTATTACGTACTATTACCGGAGAAGTACAATTTAAAAAAAAATTCCAACATGTCTACTTAATTTCTAGATGCATATCGTCCTTGTGGTCTACGAGAGGTCTTCTCACAACTAGACTCAAAAATTGTCGGTGGTAATGCAGCTGATAAAGGTTCATGGCCTTGGATGGCGGCCATATTTTATTCCGAAAAGAAAGAACGTATCTGGTGTGGTGGTGCTTTAATTAATAATGAGTGGGTATTAACTGCTGCTCATTGCTTTGATCCAAGTCAGGATGTAACCCAATTTACAGTCATATTAGGTAAGTTTTATCGGCTAGTACCCCACCCCCACCCCACTCACCCCACCCATCTTCCCAACCCGGTTAACGCAAGATGGCAAGGTGTGTGCTATAATTTCTTTTGACTTTGATTGAAAGATTAATATCATGCCATTATGGTTTATGAACTGATAACTTGATTAGCGATACGATTCATGTATTACTATTACCGGAAAAGTACAAAGATTATGGAGCCTCGTTTTCGTGTATCTGACATCAGTTAAAGGCCGCGTCTCAATCACGAAAACGAGGCTCTATATAGCCAAAGTGACGTACTTTCTGGAAGCGTGTATTAGCTGGGAATATGGTATGAAATGAACTGTGTACGATCGATTTTGGCCGTTAATTTCCGCCATCTTGGTTTCACTTTTCTCATCGGCGAAATGACTGAAATTCTTACTCCAGATACACACGTAAAAATCTCACAACTTGTCAACAAGATGTGTTCGCAACAGGCTTGTAGCAAGCTTGTCAACAAGTTATAACAATGCTGTAATTTTATCAAGTTGCTACAAGGTTGTCACTCACAACTTGTCGACAAGTTGTGGAATTGCAGGACGATAACAAGTTGTTGGAACAACTTGTAACAAGTCTCTTAAAGCTCAACAACCTTGTAGGTTGTAGCAAGTTGTCAACAAGCTGTTGACAAGCTGTTGACAACTTGTTGACAACTTGTCAACAACCTGGGAACAAGCAGTGCGAACACATCTTGTTGACAAGTTGTTAGAACAGTATTGCTACAAGTCTGCTGCAGAGGTTTGCTACAAGTTGTGCGTTTTTACGTGTGTATATAGAGAGAGAGATCTCACTCAACAGGACATGCACTGTACAGTGGAATAGTACGACTTTTAACTTATACTGCTCATTTTTTAACATTTTCACACAGGTGACCACGACATTTTGACGGAAGAACCCGAAGAACAAAAATTTGCAGTGGACAGCATCTTAATTCATCCTGTTTATCACTCGCCTTTCAACTTTGATATCGCTATGGTTCGCCTGCATACACCCGCCAACTACACAGCTAACATACTGCCCATCTGTCTACAAGAAACGGAACTCCCTGCGGGCACGAAATGCATGATTGCAGGTTGGGGTACCAGGACATCTGATGCTAAAGACTACCCACAATTTCTACGAGAGGGCGCGGTTCCAATTATAGGTCAACCCACTTGTGAATCGTTGTATAGTGGGGTTACAACGATTTCATTCGATAAGGTGTGCGCTGGGTACACTACAGGTACAGTTGATGCCTGTCAGGGAGACAGTGGGGGACCTTTAATGTGTCAACAGGATAACAAGTGGTACTTGGCAGGATTGACGAGCTTTGGTTTTGACTGCGCCGCCAAAGGATACCCAGGCGTTTATGCGAATATTGCGACTGTCTACAATTGGGTGGAATCCCAGATACTTCAGAATTAATTTATAAATAGTTTTTAATTTCAAATTTTAAAATCCTAAAAATATTAGTGTCTTACGTAAAATAAACCCGCGGTGTTAGCCTAAAATTAATATATCTCTAGTTAAAATTATTATGGTCTTCTTAAAACAACACTGTTAATCTGTAATGAAATAATGCTGCAATAATCTTTAGCTCATTAAGGCTGGAGTTACACGAGCAACAAAATTGCTGCAACTTGCAACAAAATCTGATTTCAACGCATGTTAAATAGAAATGTCGACACATGTTGCCTTGTGATTTGCAATTTATGTGTAAACATTTTCACTTAACATGCGTTGAAATCAGATTTTGTTGCAAGTTGCAGCAATTTTGTAGAGCTCGTGTAACTCCACCTTAAGAATACAATAACCTTTCACTGGCTCCTACCTGAGCGTGTACAAACATTGTGATACTTCGTTATAGGTGCTTTGAAACACAATATTATTGATTATATTTTGAACACATGCAATGAGTAATTCTGTACTCACAAAGGTCGCATAAAGTTATCAAGGGCTAGCCAGATTGCAATTTGCAATTATCAGGATTTTGAAGTGTTTAGTCGTATAGGTGGAAATTTGGACAAAATTTGTACTCGAAATTTAGAACTGTTCGGCGGAGCCGGAGCTCCGGCATATTTTGCCGGAGCCGGAATTGGAAAACTCGGGCAAAAACTCCGGCAGACAAAATTATAAAAAATTATTTCATATTTCAATGAACTTTTGGTAATGGAAAAATTAAGTTGAATGATTTGAAGTTACTATAAAGTTTAATTACTTGCTCCAATGTCTTTTGGGCGAAAATACCACGCTGCCATGCGGTTTTACTTTCTCCAAAACATTGTTTAAACAAGCACCGCGAAGCACGTATATTATTTGATAAGTAAAGGAGAAAGCCATAGGCGTACGGGAAGGAAAGATTTTTTCCGGAAAAATTTACCGAATTGTCCCATTTATTTTTATAATAACCAAATATTGCCCGACTGAGAAGCGAATATTGCCCAACTGGCTTTGTTTGCCCAACAAACTGGTGTTATTATTCAGCGAGATTTTCTTGTTTTGACTACTTTTTGCCCGACTTTTGCCCGACTTTTGTTGAACATTTGCCCGACTTTTCGACTTTGTAATCTGTTTGGGGGGGCAGCTGCCCCCCTGCCCCCCCCCCGTCCCGTACGCCTATGGAGAAAGCTCAAAAAGGAATAAAATAAATTCTGAAATTACACTGAAATACTTTCGCCTGCTTCTACTTTTAAATAAGAAATTTCCTTAAAATTTCCTTGTCGGAGCAGGAGCCGGAGTTTTGACTGCCGGAGCTAAAATAACCGGAGTTTGCACAGCTCTATCGACATTTTTATCTACCAAATCCTTCAACAATTGGCCCATCTTTCCTTTACATAAAAAACCTCATAAAAGAACAAAGGTATACTAATTTACAATTCATTTAATGACATCATATTTTAATTTAGGAAAATTAGAACTTATTGTATTATATATCAATAGTTTTTATAATCTACTATAACGACAGCAATAAACAAATTAATTTAATTACCCCACAATATTATGAAATATATTTATGACACGTATCTATTGCACAGCAACAGTGTTATACAGTCAATTACACCCATATATAAAATACTTTTTCATAGGATGTCAAGTCTGTGGCTTGTTATATATACAGGTTGGTCGAATTGATATTCTTTTATGTATGAATATTGTATGAATATGCCTATGAAACTCTTTACAATTACGATACCAGCCGTTCCTTTCTGTGGGCACATGCAGGCGTGAACAAATAATTTTTAGGTGTTTCTCATTAAAAAATCAATCATATTATAATTAATGTTTCTTATTAGTGTACGTTAAATTAAAAACAATGACATCGATCCCTCACTACCTGTTTAGCAACACGGGAAATGTGTTGGTTCTATTTCTAATTACTAATTATCTCTTAATTGCATTACTAATTGTCATCATTATCATCAAATTTATGATCAGCAGACTCGATAAATCTCTCCCTTCGTTCGGCTTCCATTCTCAGGTATTTTGGTCTAAATAATACTATGAATACCAACGCTATGACAACAGTTAAAACAGCCATGAAGTAGGTTGCATGGGTCATGTCATCATTGCCGGATTTGCAGCTCATTTGTTTACCTTTATTTTTCGTACCGAGGGCACCAGCTACCAGAATTATGAGAATCATTGTTATTTGGCTGCAAAATGAAGTAGTTAACTTTAGTCTTTAGCGCTGGAAGGACTGCTAGGCATAAAGCTTTTAAAGTAGCCTGAAATACCTCTCCGCCCGATTTTCTTCTCCGCATTGCCTTTTAGTATAAGGCGGAAATGGGATTTAGAAAGAAGTGGGTTGGGAAATGGAATCTAGACTCCCCCCCCCTTCAAGACCCCACATAAAAGCAAAATATAATATCACGTACTTACCCAAACAGCCATAATAGTGCCGCACTGGTCGCCTCAGCGACTGGATATGTACACTCGACACCAAGTTCTAGGCCAACCGGTAATAAAGCTAATGCGAAGAATCCAAAACCCGACACAGAGAAGCCGAGCAAAATTGGTTTGTTCTCGTACTTGGATATCTGCAAACACAAGCAATAGCCTATATCAACCAGTTCTGGACTAAATTTTGCTTTGGATTATAATATATAAACCTGTCTGAATTCGCCGCAGGCCTCTTTCTACATTACTCGCAAATGTTCCTAAAAGCATGCACGCAAGAACAAATAGATAGGTTTCAGCAAGGGGATCAGTCAGTGTTTGATATAGTATACTACACATGATAATCATTTAAAAATGGTAGAAGCAAATATATTTTCCATTTTTTTCTGAGAGCAAGTTATAATTTATACCTGAACTATATAGGCGCCATGAGACGAGCTAGTCACGGAAGTTTTTACAACTTTTTCCCACTTCTGTGAAGACGAATTGTCCATCTCTGCTATAAGTCAGGTCAATGTACAACTTTACTAACTTACCAACGCGAAGAATAGAACAAACAATGTAGCCATAGCATAACATATTTTCGCCGCAATTTCAAATTTCTTCGTTTTATCAACATAGACACTGACTAAACCAGCACCAATAAATCCAAAAGCAATGGCAAGTGCGGACATGTTTCCTGCCGCTTTCTAAAATCAAAACAATGAATATGCTGAAAATTTTCAAAAAATTTCACAAAAATTCAGTCATGTTAATTGTTTTTAAATGTTCTTAAAACTAACTCCAGACGAAGGCCCTTCGCTCAAAATGTCGAAATTCTCCCTTAAATTTTTCAGGTAGTTTCATCCCTATCAACGAAAGCTCGTTCAATCATGAAGTCACTGACCTAATATTCCAGCTGTGATAAATGCCATTATGAGAGAGAGCTTCGGATTGATAGGGAAGCAACTCGTACTTGAAAATACAAGGAGAAGTTTGATGTTCTTCTTGTATTTTTCCAGTCGTTGCATCCTATCACGATCCGAAGTTTTGTTATTATTAGCACTCTACCTACAGTAGACTGGCACAGGCAGTTCAAGACTATGAGCGAGACAACAGGGTACTTTCGTAGAGATCACTATCTGAGAAGTGTTTTCAGAAGGTATCAGAAAAATAACATGATGATGATTATATTTGCGGGGCCGTATTTTCGAAGTTATTGATCCATTGGAAAATTCCAAATGCTTCCTAAGGCCACATAAAGAAATAGTTGGTTAGCGTCCTCGCCCGCCCACAAAAAAGGCCCCCCTCAGGATTATTTTTTATTTTAAGAAAACAACTTTTATTGATCAATGGGCTCTGTATATGTAGTAGTATTTCTGTAGTCAGTTGTGTTAATAAATTTAAATGTGCACGATATTAACTTCCAATATAGTAAATCTTTAAATAAAAACTTGTGCTAGAATATAAAGCATGCGAAAATGACGGTATGAATATTTGTACCGCACAAGAAAATCCAGTTTCGAACATTAAACCAAGGCAAAAAACCCGTCCGCCCGCAAAAGCTAAGGATGCTAACCAACTTTTTTTCACGTGACCTAAGCTCTCAATTTCTGTTCAATGATCTTCAATCAAATCATTCTTTGACAGTGTGAACCGGTTAGCACTAGTTTCCATCTGTGAAATTGACGTGACGTCATTTTCAGAAGATGGAAGGGGTGTTAAATGGCTATGTAACTAACCCAAACCCTACCCCTACTCTAACCTCTAACCCCTAACCCTAACCGCAACCCTAACTCTAACCCCAACCAAATTAATGAAAAAATCCAGAAAGAAACAAATTTAGAAATTGATCAAATTACGCAATGTCAGTTTGGTAGATGGAAACTAGTGAAAACCGTGTGAACCAGCGGGTTTTTTACGTGATGGTTAATGGTTTGCTAATGTCGTCTATACTCACATCACTATAATTATGAACACATATGATTTGTTCCAACAATGTAGTTAGTGCACTGAACATTCCAATTCCTGTGCCAAAACACACCATAAGCACCAGAAACGGTTTACTCTTTAATGCCTAAAACGATCAAGAACAATAACTCTGAGTCGGCTGTTTATTAATAAATCATTTCCATACTGACATCATGGAAATCATTTTCATACTGACATATCGAACTAGTTTTTGGTTTGAAATAAGATGTAAATACCTGTTTCAGTCCTTTGAAAAACGTCTCAGAATCTTGCGCAGCTGAGGGTGCAGGTGGTGTGGGTGGTCTACTTGTAGTTACTCCAGCTGTAGCGAGAACCATGGCAAGAGCTCCAGGACCTGTAAATATTGATAACTGCAACACAAATTAATAAAGCTGTTGTAGTCGGATTTGGTATATTACATTATTTTATGAATTATTTTCATCAAAATCTCACCAAAATGGGGATATCTTTGTAACTTTTGACAATACATGGTGCCAAAATATTAGCTACCAGTATTCCAACAGTATTGGCTATATAAAATGGATGATGGAGAGATGAGAATGTTAGCATTGATCTTCAAACTAATCCCAACAACCATAGGTGTATGAGGAACAGGCTGCAGCCCCACCCCCTTCAAGCAAAGGCCTGATGTTTCAAGTGAAGGGCCTTTGCTCAAAACACTGATGTTCTGTTTGTATTTTTCAGGTAGCTGTTAGTATATCTCAAAATCTGCTGTCTTGTTATCATCGCTACCTACACGTACTAGCTGGCACAGACTGCTTGAGATTAGTACAGTACCTCAAATAGGCAATTCCAGCTTTTAGTTTATGTGTGCAGGGGGCGTGAAGTAAGGTATCATATTGCTTATTATGCTGAAAAAATAAAAATTGTGGCCATGTAAACACAGAGTGATAGCTGTAAATATTGAAATATTTTGGTTGTTTCAGCAGTTTTTATTGAAATTTTTCAGCATAATCAGCAATATGATACCTTCCTTTCAATCACTCCCTGCATACATAAATTAAAAGCTAGAATTGCCTACTGTCCGGTAATACTAACACTGGACCGGTAAGGGATGACCCTAATTGGACCTCTAAGGAGATATGACAGTTTAGAACAAATAGAGCCAGTATCCTGGCAATATACATTATTAATTATAAACCTTAATCAGTGTAGTCCCTCAGCATTCATTAGAACACTGTTATCACTGGGAACACTGAACATTATCACTGGGAGACCTGTATTATAAAGTTGGCTTACATGTAGAACAAATCATGTTTGCCAGAACTCTCTGTGATTCACCAAACCATAATGCAGCTAACTTGGGTGGCAAGGGAAGAAGTAAAGTCTGAGCAATAGCTGCCAAACTTTGTCCAACTAGTACAACAGCAAATCTCTCAGTATTTGTCATATGATGGATAGTACTACACACTCGAATAACGCTACCCAAACCATTTAGCCAAGCTGCTAGAATAATCTGGAGAAACAAAATATAATACTATAGGTATATTATACGGATGGTTATTGCCAAATAAATATGGTGGCAGACACTTAATAGTAAAATAGTGGAATTAAACCACATAAAATTTAGGTTATGAGACTTATGAATGTACTACATTTGCTATTTTGTTGCTGCAAGTCAATCATATAGCTGACTTATTTCGGCTTACATTTACAACACTTCCAACTTTGTAAAATCATTGTACTGTAAGTTACCACTTTGTTATACAGTTACTGGTAACCTAGCAACCCACTTTATTATTTTACTCTGTCTAACACCAGATGATTTTACTTGTCAAGGAGAGACTGTGCTGCCACTCAATGGGTCAAATTAATCAGCTATCATTCAAATAAATGTTTGGGAGGGGTGGTTGCCCCTGACCCTATCTATTGTGTAGTACGTGCCATTGCTAGTGTTTCAACCCTTGTAAGTATGATGAAATACCTCGTACATAAACTATTCAAACCTACAAAATATACCTACCCCTTTCCTCAGACCATATGTATCAATAAACCATGCCGATACCATGGCAAATGGTAAAGCGGCCAGTGGAAAAACCAATGACAACCAGTTGATAGTAAATGATGAGACACCATAATATGTAGATGATGAGTCATCAATTGGAGCAAATGTTATCCACAGCTAGTATTTGAAATAACATTTCAGATTGTGGTGTAGTTCTATAGTATATGCACACTGAGTCAGACCAACCAGGGCACTAAACAACTGACTAGCTAGCAGATCAACATAATTTATAATTGTCTAACCAACCAACCAACCAACCAACCAACCAACCAACTAGCTGACCATCCAATGGGCTGGCTAACACACTGCCTGATTCACTGTAGTCTCCTGCACATTGGGTAAAAATGGCAGAAAGAGCAGCGGCAATATGAAAGAGCTTTATATATCTGGAGCAAGAATTACTTCAGTCATTAGGCCAAGAAGTCAGAAATTGACGTCCAATAGCTCTGAAGTTTGCAAACAGTTTTACTATAATTTCCCCCCAGATAATTTTGTGGTTTTTTCGAACAGACTCTAGCATGCACTCTAGCACTAAACAAGTTTCAATGAACACACTTCATGGCAAAGGGACTGGGACTGACGTGCTATATAGACACCTGATCAAGACATGTTTCAAATGCTAATTGAATTTTATATATTGTGTTAAATGCATGCAATTCACATGAGTTTTGAGCAAATTACATTAGGTTCCATGGTGTTTCAGATGTCATATTTTGCATGTGTTGTAAAAACATACACTCACAACATATTACAATATACATGACATCTCCAAAAAAACAAATTTCCTTGTACTAGCTAGATCAGTTTGAGTAATTCTCAGGCATTCATTGCAGGGGTTAAGGGTAAGGTGAATGTTAGGGTTTTTAAAGAGATTACGACACCAGATGCCAAGTTTATTGACATCACACACAACGATTGCCTAATACAAGCCTGCCAAGGTGTGGTGCATAAAATGAGGGAGATTACAATATTTGTGATTTTTCTGCATGTGATGTGAGCTGATAATAAACACGAGCTCAACAAAATTTCTAGTGGGGATTTAAGAGATTGCTGTGAGTGCATCGAATAAGACTGCATTCAGAACACTTTTGCTCAGCTGTGCAACAGATATCAATCAACATGTGTCTAGGTAACTTGTCAGTTATTCTGGTAGCACTAGCTCCCAACACTACTGTTGCAGGTAAATCACAATGAATGGGGGAGATTTCCCCAAATTCATGTGGCAGGGAGATAATTAAGCCTAGTTCTCATTCATCGCAAACTGTCATTCATCGCAAACTGTGACCGATGATCGGCGACGCTTATCGCCGATGGTCGCCGATTGCAAATGCACGAAAGTTCTCATACATCGGTGATCGTCGCAGATGACAGCCGATGTGTTTCGAAATTTCCAACCAAGGCACAAAATGGCCCAGTTCAACGTAAAGTTCATGATTTCTGTCAAACTTCAGTTGATTATTTCCTTGCTTGTTGAGGAAAAAACTTTTACTCATTTCTCATAGATTTGTCAAGCAGGTGGCAGTCGGCGATGATCGGCGATGGTCGCAAGAAACAAACTTTTTTGTTTCCTGCAATGTCATCGCCTACGGTCAGCGATGATCACGAACAATCGGCGATATAATTTTTTATGTGTTCTCATAAATTGCAAGCGGTCGCAGACATCGCAAAGCTCCCATCGCCGACGGTTTGCGATGAATGAGAACTAGGCTTTAATGACTCCAAAATGCGGGAGTGACTTGGTAGGTCTGCTAAATGAGGTGGTCAAACTTTGCTTGGCAAAATATGATTTTGGACAAATGAGTTCTCAAAGCAACCCTAGCAAGAGGGCTGTCATTTTTATCATGTAATCACGAGGTGAAAACCAGGCACATATAAACACTAAATATTCTGGCTGACAGACTGATATTTATGAGAAAAAATATGTTTGGTCAATTAAATTAATAGAAAATTGGTAAATATAAAACGCGGAAATAAAGCTATTTTTACAGATTTCTTTCATGCAAACATACCATTCCATTTGAAAAATTCAACAATGTTAGTACAGCCAACATAAACCAACGTTTCTTGTACACACGATACATATTCCCATTTGTTGATGGCAGCAGCAGTGGCGTATTGTCCATTTAAAAATATTTCCTTGTTGCCCGATTTTAATAAAGTACATTAACACTTGGTCATAGTCCGAAGTTTTTTAAATGCAAAGAAAATGATGAAATCATTTATTAAATATGTACTGTTTGTATTTAATAAATGTGTGCCAGTAGAAAGTAATTTATAGTGCTAAAAGCTAGGAATTCTCATCCGGTTAGAAACCAGATTAATGAGAGAGGAAGTTGTAACTGTACGTTTAGACCCCTCCCCCCCTAATTTTGTTTACAGTAAGCCATTTTCATATTTTCTCGAACGTTTTAAAGTTCTTGCAATTTTTTGGGAGCATTTGGTTGTTTTTTATTAAACTCCATAATTTTACCAGTATTTTTAACTTGTTTTAATCTTTGGAATTAAAAAATGCGCATTTATGAAATCGGCTTATCCGTATTAAAAGATTCGAACACGAGACTAACGTCCAGGGGGGTGAGGGTTATTACAACGAACGTTCGTTCACTTGCACAGAGTATATACTATACTTGAAGAAAGTGAAAATCTATGTTTTTTATTTTTAAATCCATTTGAATTATTATGGAAGATACGAAAGACTATACAGTAACAATGTTTGGTATAAGTGCATTGCAAATGCCTACATTGATATCTATTGCACCCAAGGAATCAATTTTGTTCAATTTGCAAGCATTGGGATTTCCATTTAATATGTCCAGGCCATTCATGAAAGATCATGTTGCATTTTCGCCAGGAAATATACTGTCTGGACGATGTTATACATTGTTCACAAGTGTATATTATCATACAGGTAGGGGGCTATATTAATAAGAATGGCCCAATTATTGCATTAACTGGTAGTGCAGCCAAGTGGGAGGGCCGAGGTGAAAACTAATGCCCTCAGCCCCCCCCCCCCCCAAGGGTATCAAAAATTGAGCTTGGGGACCCTTCTTAAGCATTTTTAACTCTGCACCCCACTTGCAGAATAACCTTATGAATTTATGATGTTTTACAGATCTCCAACATCTGCTGCAGAATATGGTAGTTCTAACAGCAGCCGGACAGCCTGTGCATAAAAAGGTTGGACGACGACATTTTCTTGCCATTTTTACTGGTGGAGGGTTCTTCGGCAACCTAGGAATGTGGGTGTATTATCTACTGCAGCGAAGTATTTTTACGAAGACTGTTGCACAAGACCTGCAGCTGTTACCAAGTTCAGCAAACAATATAATTATAAAGATATGGTCCGAGGACACATGTCCGAAGAAACTGATTATAAACCCTGATACTTTAAACTATGGGATTTCATGTTATGGCTCAAGTGCAGGCGTTAATGCCATTTTGTCTTTCGGAGCATGTTGTTCAGCAGAAAGAATAGTTAGACGATTACAGGAATGTCACACCAACCAGAATTTTGAACTTGACGTCTACTTTTTTTCTGATGTGATGAACATTGTTTTTACACTTCGATTGTTTTCTAATGATGCTGTGGCTCTTGTTAGCTCTTTCTTGACAGAAAATGGGTTTTTTGACCAGCTGATCACACAAACTGGAAATATAATAGGATATGCAGGACATGTAGCAGGAACATTGTTTGGTCTTGTATATTACTATTACATGTATAGAAGAAATTTGTTGGTTTAGTTTACAATTTACTTAATATGAATAGTTGTTTACCCCTAAATTTAATAGCAATGAAATTATTCACAAATATAGAAGTTACCTAGAAATCTTCATTTCTACTGTAACAACGGAATGTTTTGTGGACTTATTCAAGTTTTTACAGGTGTATTTGCGTGTACGCAACTATGAAATATTGTGAGTAGTTATTAGAAGACTTTAACTCGCTGAACATATTGAACATTCAGATTGTCTTTGCATGATCCAGATGATAAACTAAACATCTAAAATCATATACATGCTTTGAAATAATAACCAATATATTTCTGTTGATTGCAATTGAATGTTCATGTTCTTCATTGATATCATCAATGCTTAAACTATGCACTTGTTGCCCAGTTTGGTTGTCATAGAAACCAACAATACCCTCTCCTCTTCTGGTTTGATTGAGGTAGAGTACAACAAGCAGATCAAGCTCATCATCATAATCAATATCCTGGATAATTTCCAGGTACATACGGTTACTGTTGAACAGTTGTTTCACCTTCCGACCAGATTTTGTATGAACAGTGCTTGACACCTTTGTCGGGAGACGATAGTCCAAGATAAATTGCTCGTGTAACTTGTGTGTTTTAATTCCTGATTCTGAGCTACCAGGACCAAACTTTAGGCAACTATAAACATGAAGAAAAAAAGAGCAATATTATATATTGTTTTGTAAAGCAAAGAAATTTAGGGCAGATAATAAATTTATAGTTTTGTCAGTTGTTTAGCTATTATTTCAAAGTGACTGAATTCAAATACCATTAATTGTTTTTGTTTGTGGAAACACCACGTAAATTTGTACATATTATTAGCACTGATGAAGATCCGGGCTTACGGATCGAAAGCTTTGCAGTAATAAATTTACATGGTGTTTCCAAAAACAATTATATTTTATCGCCATGCAAACATTCAAAGAACTTATTACAAATACCATTGTTTACAACTATCTATGGGGTTAATAAACAGTTTTATAATCCTTGTGGGTATGCAATATCCATATCATACTGGGTAATTCCAGAAAACATCCATACCTTTCCCATGGAGGAAATTGGAAGTTACTCCCCTACCCCCTTCGGATGTCCCAATACGTACACTAACTATTATCAGATACAGATTTTCTCCACTCCCCCTCAAGACAGCAGAAATTTCCTGTGTGGGGGGAGTATGGATTGTTTCTGGAACAACTCAATTGTATACTTACCGTAGATAAGACAGTGCAATATATAGTATCCGTCCACTTAAATCTGAGTGAAAAATTGCTTTCTCTGTACCAAGAGACAAGTTATCATCGTTGTTGAGGGTACCATTTTCTGCCAAAACGTGATCCTTGACTGACCTTACATGAAATACTTGATCGTTATTTGCAATATAATGCCACGGATATCCACCAAGACTCAGGTCATGATGACTGCTCACCACTTCAAACAATACAGAAGGTTTTTCCAACAAAGTAACATTGACAGGTAGGCCTAGGGGTGCTATTCCAACAACACCACTAGTAAACTCATCTAGTTCTGGCAAACATAGGTTATTCCTCGGTTGTAAACTTTCTCCAAGTTTTAACGGAATTGTGCGATTCTTTATAATATCTTCAAGATTGAAAAATTGTAGCTTTCGCCTTCGATACATAACTATTAGCAAACCGTTTCGTACATTGGCATTGCACACGTCTGTACCAAAAATTTTGTGCGATATCGGTAGCATGCAGATGAACTCTAAAGGGGTGGCAGTAAAAATTGCAATATATAACAAAACTTGGTTAGTTTGTGCTGGAACACGTTGCATGACATGCGCAGTTGAATTTTGTGGTAATAGAGTAGATTGCACCACAAGCCTCTCAAGATCTGTTTCCCAGTATAAATACTTAAACTTACGTCCTGGGAACAAATAAACTTGCTCGAAACTCTCACCAGTTTTGAAGTCAAAAACTTTCAAATAATTATCTGCAGTTACGCCAACAGAATACGGACCGTTTGCGTAAAAGGTCCCTTGAACTTTAGAAAACGTTGTTTGATCCAATGGACACTCGAAAACAAGCAACTCTTCAATCTTACGTTTGGTTGTTACGATCAGAGGTCGCCGCTGTAAACTGTACACGATCCGTGGCGTTCTTTTCACGTAAGTTAAATCGTAACAAGTCGCGAACGAATTAATATACAGCCTGTCTCCTTCATAAACTATTGGCGATTTTGAACACATTTCATACACTTTTTTGAACGTTCTACCAGATTCGATCATTGTCCTGATCGTACGAATATCTTGCAGCACATTGGCACCATAAATTTGACGGTTTATAATGGCCTTAAAAATGCTTCGATTTCTTCTTTGGCGAGTACAATAAGCCATATTTACAGTAAGATCTAGATATTTTCAGCCTTTACTGTAATTTACAAGCATGCAGCATGCTTATTGCTTAAGATATTACATGACGTATTCACCTATAAAAACAAACAGCTGAACTCGTTAGCGCTGGCGCACGAACGCCGCGACGTTCGAATGTCGATCCAGCGCATGTTGAATTTTTGACAATTTGCAAAGTTGAAATTTTAGGAATATAATCCGAATTTTATCACAATGAGTAAAGCCCATCCACCTGAGCTAAAAAAGTATGTATATTTTCATTATCGTATCTTGATATTGATGCGTTTATTTCAAAGAAACATTATTTGTAAGATAAGAAATTTTGCTGTTGAAGTTCGGGCAAATCAAATCACCTGGGACGCGCAAACACCACACCACTCTTAAACTCCCGAGTGTACTTGACGATTGTTAATTTCTCCCACCTTACCAGAGGGTAACAAGTTGTGGGACAATCCAAATTTTTTACGAACATCAAAATATATTGGTGCGTGATCACTTGCTGACCTACAAATATAAACTGGCAACTGGCTTGGGTTTACATAAAATTTATCAAGGTTTTTCAGTTTGCTCTATTTTGTCAAGAAACTAATCTCAACTATTATTTCAGGTACATGGACAAGAAATTATCAAGTAAGTATACATGATAAGAACAGTATATTTAGAATATGTGATTTGGTTTAGAAAGGTAGGCAGAAAGCAAAGATAAGGCAGCTAATTTATTGTTTTAATTACTAGTTAAGTTAAATGGTGGCCGACATGTAACTGGAGTCCTTCGTGGTTTCGATCCTTTCATGAATATTGTTCTTGACGAAGCAATCGAAAATGTGTCAACTAGCGAAAAACACAATATCGGCATGGTGGTATGTGACTTAATCCATAGGTCATTCCAGAAAACATTCACATCCCCTGCAGAGCAAATTGGAATTTAACCTCTTTGCCCCATTCGGGTATCCTTGCTATTTTCTTATTATGGGAAGTATATTTCCTCCCCTTCCAAATGTCACAAATTTCCTATATAGGGGATGGTGGATATTTTCTGGAATGACCCAATCATAAGTTAAGTGTTTACTTTCCATGCGGGATTGCCTGATCCTGCACAGGCAATTTACCAATCAAATTGCATGTTTCACTGTAGTTATTATCTAAACACACTTTCTTATGTTTTCAGGTTATCCGTGGAAACAGCATAGTAATAATGGAAGCCCTCGACAGAATATAACAAATCCAAAGTATACTTCTCTGAAGTCCAAACTATACTTCTGTTCAGTTACTATTACTATGTGTAGACTGTACTCTGTAAAGTAAAACATGTACAAAGTTGGATTAAATACTGCAGTAGTACCCTTTATTAATTTTACTATATTCTATAATACTGTGAAACGTTTGCAAAATATTTTGTACTTTTAATATCTTATTTAATAAACTTTAATGTGCTTATATTGTGTTCCTAAATCATTCCATTAAAGCCAGGATACGTTTCGGTACGGTACGCTTGAAGTGGAAAACCGGCTTTTTTACTCTTCACTATAATCAGAAGTACAATTTCTCCCCTTCTGGGTGGCCGGAATTTCTTCAGGTGTGTGGATCTTTTTTTGGAGTGACCTTATATACTCCTTTCTTGGAGTGATCTTAATAATAATATTGATAAGATGAAACAAGACAAGGATTAGAAGAAAGCCGTCCGTACTCTATAGTATAGAAACGATTGTATACTGGATTTCTCAAAATGTTGTTTTTAGAACTTTGTCTTTAATTGTTTCATTTTATATTTCTTAAAACTGACTAGTCCTGGTTTTTGAATACTGAATGTCTACAGCCTGTTACAATTAAACCCTCGTTTCCATTTGCCGTTGTTCTTGTCACCAAGTCACTGTTGCCAATGTGAAATAATCTAGATTTCTACATCCGAGGGGCATTTCACTCGAAAAAAGCGTACGGGATTTTCGGATTTTTAAAAATCCGCGGATTTTTTAGCGGATTTAGCGGATTTTCCCGGATTTTTTAGCGGATTTTTGAAGAGAAAATTTGCTGGATTTTCCGGATTTGTTCGGATTTTTTCTGGATTTTTGAAAATCTGTTGGATTTTCCGGATTTGTTCGGAATTTTTCTGGATTTTTTTTAATTATAGATTTATAGAGCTAGGTAACGTTTTGAACAAATAATCTTAAGTTGTACGAGTGTACGACGTCAACGTTATGCCAGGACGTCAGGGTCGAGCAGAGGACTGGGACTAGGACCACAGCCTTCAGTATGCTAAAATTCAAACAAGTTCATTATTCTTTCAAAAACAGTAAAAGACAATGGTGAATAACTTTTGGTTTTGTAATGACCTGTAATTATATTTTACAACATAACGTCATTGTAACAAGAACACATATTTAGTAGTAGTAGGCTAAAAAAACTTAGCATATACTCGAGCGTATAAATGGAAATGTAGAGTGGTCCAATAATTACGAAATATAATGACAGAGATCACGGTAAGCGTTTAGCTTTCGCTGTCCGCCATTTTGAACGTGGCAAAGAACCTTTACGAGTAAATTACACCAAGTACTTCATATATTTTTTGTGGATTTGCGGATTTTTTGAGGATTTTGAAGGATTTCTGTGGATTTTTGAAGGATTTCTGTGGTTTTTAAAGGATTTTTCGGATTTTGATGGATTCAACGGATTTTGAGGATTTCATGGATTTTTTCTGGATTTTTTCCGGATTTTTTGACGAAGTGTA
>CACRXK020002125.1:0-16300 GCA_902702795.2 Paramuricea clavata
AATTGAAGCTATTGAAAATTGCGATTCGGTGTGGAAATTTCAAGACTTCAGCGAAAAGAAAAATATTTAAAAAATACAAAAACAACTGCAAAACGGCAAATTATCGGTAATTATATTTGTAGTTTTTCAATATTTCCCTTTTAGCTAAAGTCTTAAAATTTCTACACCAAATAGCGTTTTTCAATAGCTTCAATTTGATATATAGCCCAACGTTCAGTGTTGAGTATTTCTGCTCATAACTCAGAAAAACTAAAATGCACTGGCTTCAATTTCCCCCCCTGAGTTAGCCTTCCAGTTTATTTATAGTTCAATGCATTGACCCTATCGCGATTACCTCCAAGAACTATCCGAAGAGAACCGAAGATATAAATACCCTCTGATAAAATACCATATTTATAATACCATTTACTGTAACACCTTCCACGCAATGATAGTCCCTATATACCAAATATATATATATATATATATATATATATATATATATATATATATATATATATATATATATATATATATATATATATATATATATATATATGAAGGGGTTGTAGGTAACATGGCCGGTGAATATTTGAAAAGGTTAAAAAGAATTTCTTCAGACATAAAATTGGAATAAAAAGATGTTAAAAATGTTTTATTTTCCAGACGTTTCGCCGGTCAAGGCTTCATCAGTGGAATATTACTTACTACAATATATACGTCTATTATATACAAGCTAGTCTATTAAAAATTCATGAATAAAATAAAAAATTATAAAATCTATTGAAATGCTAATTAGCTACGAGTCCGGTCAAGCAGTGTTTGATTAATTAAATACTAATTGTTCTACCTATGCAACCGTTCATAATATTTTTGCTACGGTTATGTATTTCAAGGGCTTCGATACATTTGCACAACCTTGTTCCCTGGCTATTTGCTCTTGGGAAGCAAAGACCCTGGTCGGAGCTGGTCACGTGAACCCCCAGATTTTGGGGGTAAATTGAATTTGATCTCAGGGAGGGGTAGGAGAGTAGTCTGTTTGTTGCGTTTGGAAAATTGCAACTTTATGTGTTATAATTTCGGGTGATAAAAATGTAATTTGCAACAAGAGATTGTGAAAGGAACTGTTCTAAATTCGTACCGATCATGACAAGACTTCCTGCTATACTGAATGTCATCAATAATAAGTGTTGCGTTACATTTCAAGCGAGAAGCTGGATCATATTTCACTTGCAAGGAAAACACTCCACACGCGCCTGGCTTGCGAAGTTTAGCACGTATTGCCGTAGAAACATACATATCTTCTACACAGACTGATCGATCAAACGGTATTAAACGAACGATATGGTTCTTTATAGTTGAAGTGTATCCTGTCCGATATTCAAAACAAAAGATTTATTTTATAACGGGATCCTTTGAATTGATTTCCCAAACATCGCCAACATGTGTAAACAATAGTGCTATTTTGACTGTAAAAGCACAGGATTAAAACCGTTATGGACTGGCTATAAAATTCATTTCATTTACATTACTGAAACTCAACGATCAAGAAAGATAATGTCGAAGTGTAGCTAGCTATCTGTTATCACACAAACGCCAAGACTCCTTCGTGCGTTTCCGTGCGTGCGGTACAACTTGAATATCTACGACGATATATGCACCAGACACTGGTATTTGTACTTTATATAAATTATTTCATATTTTGTGTATACAGTAATTTGCAACATGTATAATATTAGACCTTTCATTGACATTGGCATTGTCCATTGAGGGCTTTATTGAAGAATAATCCAGCTTCCTTAGACTTGTATAATGGATTAATGCCGCTGTGAGTTATCAATATTTAAATCAACTTTAATCTTTTTCGTATTCCGTAACCGACATTTTAGAAGTTTAGTCTGTTTTACTAAACAATACTGGAGGCAAACAACCTATCTATCAATGGAATCTTTAAAAGTTTGTTACAGTAAAACTCATTAATATAAGAGAGACTTCGTGTGCATATACAGTTTATGAATTATGTATATCCTGATAAAACGTAGGACACTTTATACCAGATGTAATAAAAAATACTTTGCTAAACCTTTTCTGCTGTCATTCCTTTGCATTTAAGGGGAGGGTAAATGGCGATAGAATTTATAGGAGATGCTGTGCAATATTTTGGCTTCAACAAACAGGTACTCGTGCAGATCGACAAAAAAGGAAATTCATGCAGTTGTGAATTGTCACGTATGTCAGCTGTGCACTGTCGATTTCAAACAATTTTGTAAGTTATATTTTGTCTTCCTGGTGTTTAATATAAACGATGATAACCTTTAAAAAAAATCTAGAGCAATATGTCTATAAACAGTTTTAGAATCAATAGAATGGACATTCAATGTGTATTTGGCTTGTGTCCAAATGTGTCACGTTTAAGACCGGCAAGGCGCTAATCCTACGACCTATAAACAGTCGCTTTTGAGACATCTGTTTAACAAAATTTACACCGTGTCCATATCAGAACAATTCATTGGCATATTATAAGCATATTATAAATATCAGAGCCAGAACAGAAACGTACGCGTGAAATGAAACTACGCCCGAATCGGGGAACCCCGAGAAAATAAAAATATTTCAAAGCGTACAGTCATACGTTCTCGTTGCTTGATTTCCTGAATTTTCTGTTGCTATAAGAATCTGCATTTTAGCATGTTTGTATAATTTAAAAGCAAACAGAAACCAATTTAGCAAGTAGTTTGAGGTGTATATGATAGTCTCGAAGATGAATTAGATGATTGTATAGAACGGCCACTCCTTGCAATCGAACTGCGAAGTGCGGAAGTGGAAATATGTAATATGAGACTTTTCCATCCCCCCTTGGGCTATCAATTTTCTATGGGTCACGTGACCAGCTCCGACCAGGGTCTTTGCTTCACAAGAGCGAAGAGCCTGGGAACGAGGTTGGGTATGAGAATGGGTTGAGACCACTTACACAAAACCGAGGCTCTATGCAGCAGAATGATGGTCAACATGTTAGACTATAGTCACTATACCATATACGTAATTCTTCATCTATTTTTTTTTTGTTTCAATCTAGCTAAGTTAATTAGGTCGTTTCTTTTTCTCGTTACGCATAACTTCAATAGGTGGTAAATTTGGCTCAATCCATTCTTATTCGAATATCTGTCTTTGCCCCAGTATCATGCACATGTATTATTTAATCTGAAATCAATGAGGTCAGCCCACTGAGCTGTATAATAACTGGAGGACCTGCTCCTATCTCTCGTCAGTCAAAAAAGTGTCGCCAAAAACATGGCGGATTTTGAGTGAAAATGACGCCATTTCCATGGCAACTGGTCCGAAAACTTCATGGTAGTTACCACTGACCAGGCTCAATTCTGAGCCCACGGCAGTTTTTACCCCCCCTGGTTTTTTGCAAAAGATTTGGTTTTTGCAGGTAAATATTTATAGTTCTCGTTGTTTTAAATCTTTTGTATAAATTTTGAGATATATTTACTACCTTTGACCATTTGGTTAAAGGTATGCAAGCCGTACGTGTTATTCTCGCCCGCGAAAGCCAAACAAAACCTCGAGAAATGTGGGAAAAGAGTATTTAAGACGATACTTGAGTCGGGTAAAAGGTAGGAGATCTATGTCTAGTCAATTTTACTCATTCTTTATCTTATTTGACATGAAATTGGTAAGCCTAACGATGAATTACACTTCATTTGTTAAGAAAACAAGCTTTCAGCTTTCTACAGTCCAAATTTCATATTGTAAGGTGTAAAATTTCCCATTATTTTAACAAGCTGTATTCACAAATATTTAGTTCTATGTAAACAACACAGATTTGATATTCACACATTTGTACGATATATACTGTCTAAACTCACTAAAGTGCAAACTATCTTGTGTAATAATGTTAAAAAGGTTGATTGCAGAGACCTGAGGTCTCGTTTTATTACTTTTATAAACATACACTTTATGAAACTATGTGTTTGTATAGGGTTTGTGTTTAATATGCACCAACTTTTGTATAAGTTACTGGGGTACTGGAAGCTAGCTTATCCAGGAAGGTAGTTTCTGTCTACCTATAAAATACTGATTGGGGCCATCAAGAAAACATTCAACATGATGTAATTTTAATCGTTGCTGCATGAAGAGCTTATTGTTTGTTTATCAATTTATATAAAATAGGGTGGACTAGTCTAAGGTACAATGCAACTTTTAAAACAGTTTAAAATGAAAGCATTCCTAAGCAGCATTGTATGTAGACCTTTAAGATAGGAATAAACCTGCAGCCATCAGTGATTCTGATGCAGTGTTCAAACAAATTTATACTGATCAGCTACTGTGTTGAGCTGTAATTGCAAATTAATTCATGTAAATATCATAAGGTGAAGCCTGTAGTAAGGTGTAATATAAGGGTAAATGTCAGGATTTTGGACATCACACTCA
Source organism: Paramuricea clavata (assembly GCA_902702795.2). Taxonomy (NCBI): domain Eukaryota; kingdom Metazoa; phylum Cnidaria; class Anthozoa; order Malacalcyonacea; family Plexauridae; genus Paramuricea; species Paramuricea clavata. The sequence continues at coordinate 4,417 of CACRXK020002125.1, forward strand.
ACAGATTGTTAAATATCAAAGGTAAGCGTCACTAGACGAATATTTTAAGTGTCAATTTTATGCATATTTAGACCTAACCAACCTGGAAATATATAGTTGCATCTTTTGCAGCTGCTTTAACCAGGTCTAAAAATGTACAAAATTGACACTCAAAATTTTCATCGATCTACAAAAATCCTTCAACATTTAGTGATGTACATCAGCATTGCCATGTAAAACCCTTTTCTCACCAAACATGCACTTACTGCATGTAATAGTTGGTGCATGGTCAACATAGGAATATTTGCACAAGAATAGACATTACGTCTCAATTCTATATTTTTCTCATACAGAATACATGGTCTGCTTCATTAAATTAATATGTAGTTTTTAGATAATAATTAAACTGCTTTATATTTTTTTAAACCAAGAAGTGTTCTCTTAAATTAAGGGAAAGGTATTGTCAGTGGCAAATTTGAGGAATCTGATGCATACTTCAATGCTGCAATCCTCAAGGTCTGAAAATTGGAGGTTTTGTACCAACCTCTACTAATCAGCAGGGATCGATCAAAAGATGTGCTTAAATTAAGTAACACTACTAGTTTTGTAAAGAAAATGAAACACTCTTGATGACATATACTAGATATTTGACCCATAATTTTCTCAGAACCAATCCAATATTCATCACTACATTAAACATATTTTCAGAGGTCAAGTATTACTAACAGTGATTTGAGCTCTAGGTGTGGAAATAGAAATCACAAAATGTTAATAAATGAAAATTTTAATAAATTTTATATATTTACATAATACGTACTGTACTGTAATTTAGTATTTATGACAACAAGTATTTATAATCATTGAAAATTGTATTGACAGAATTTAATTACATTAATAAGGGGGCATTCATTATTGATGTGGGGGGGGGGATGGGTGAGAAACTGGGGGGACCTGAGATTTTCCCAGATGAAAAGGGGGACTGCAATTCTGGTATTAAAACCAAATCCTGGGGGTACCTGACATTGAAGGAAGACACATCTACACATTTCAAAATTCATGGTGAGGGTAAAAACAAAAAGAAATCAGATTTACATAAACTTCATCTTAATTTATTTATGAAGTTATCAAATATATCATTTCTGAAGTTATTCAAAACACTCACAGTACATGTTTCATCACATCTATTAAAACACTTGGATATCACCTCTTAATCTGATAAAAGGTTGCTGTTGGTACTTTGAATATATTTTAATACAATATAATAACTAACTTTCTTTTCTGCTCTCTCAGTCCCTGCTATACAATTGTACAAACATGGACATACTACATTTAGACACAAAGATGTACATTTAGATTTAATGTACTGTAGTGTTAAAAAATTAAATGTGACTGTGTGTAGTACTCTTTATTGTCAATAAAAAAGAGTTGTGCCATAACTTCAATTTGTTCTTCTCCATTTTGGCATCCTGTGCCATCACTTCCGGTACCTGTATTAATTAAACAGATCATTATTATACCACAATCATGTTATTACACATCTTTAGTAATTAACAAAAATATAATATGTATTGCATATATGTTAGCCCTTTAAGTGGCAATGCACCCTAATGTACTTTAGGGGAGAGCACTGCCACTCAGTGGGTTAATCAGACAATCTTCTGCATGGTTATGCATAACTATCTTACTTGTCACTTGGAGCTAGTGCTCATATGCCACTCTATGGAATATAAATCAAACTATCTGCATACCCAATGTGCCCAACTTTAGTTAATCTTACTCTGTCAAACACCAGATTATTTTACACGATCTGTCTAATGCCAGACAATTTTACTTGTCAAAGGACAGCACTGCATGGTGCCCCATGGGTTAAGGCAAAAAAGTTTAAAGAACTACAATATCCAACAACATAAAGTGCATGGTCATATGGATCTGGCAACCTAAATCCCCCCCCACAATAAGTGGCCACCACTGCCGCACAACCCCATATATAAACACTGCTACAAAAAGCCTGGCAAAAGTAGGACTTGCTTGTCCAAGCTCAGTGAGACTTGTTCAATGTGGGGGAATGCAATGCAGCCTTGTTCACAGGACATGAAGTCTGTGCAGTTTCTCGACTATCACTTGCTGCTAAACCTACTGAGAGAGATTGTTAAATCTAACTCAAAAGATAGTTTCAGTTATACCATATCTTATCTCTAAAACACATCATAGGCAAGCAATCATGCTTATCCAACTTTTGCTAACTGCTTTGAACACTCTCAGGTCCTGGGTATTTTTTCCCTCTGTCCCACACTCTCTGTCTTTTTGCTTATCTATATATTAATCCTGATTCACACCATATATAATCTGTACGACCGTGTGAGCATGTGAACAACCACAATTATTATAAATTATTAAAAACTGGCAATAAAAAACACAAAACAACATAATTTCATGTCCACAATTTTCAACGATTATAAACAGGATTTATATGTCCGTATCCCGGTTCATGTGTCTGCTATTGAAATATTTGCTGTATATATATAGTAGCATGAGTTTTTGACTTATATTATAGTCATTTGACTCATTTTCTAGACTCGAGAGTCATTTTATATCTAGCAACTAGCAAGGTTCTACAAAGTAAAAATAGTTTCACGAATCTTACCTTGAAAAAATAGTTAATCTTTCTTGATAGTGAATTTGTTGCATCAACAAACGAAACAAAACGGCACTTTTCCTCCACATCGTAAAACAAGTAAAGTGCGAAGGAAAGATTTTCTAGCTCAAAAACAACCGAAAACCTCTAAATTCTGAAATTGTGAAATATTTGTGTAAAAACAGGGGGGTGCAGGACTTTGTTTAGTGCTTCGGATCGCGGTTGGTCAGTGGCAATTACCATGGAGACTTCGGACCAGTTGCCATGGAAATGGCGTAAGCGACGCCATGTTTTTGGCGACACTCTTTCATGCCGAGTAGGTCCTCCAGTAATATAGTATAGCTCAGTGGGTCAGCCCCACCATTATTTTTGTATATGGTAAATCAAATTACTATAATTATGCAATTACCTGACAATTATAACGTATCTGAATTAATTACCCTGGGTTCCAGAGGTTTTACAGATCTAGAGTTTCCTAACTAGGGGTTTCCCTTTAAGAATCTAAAAAACAGCTCTGGCGCCCAGGGTATCTATTTTAATATAATCAAGTCTTAAAAGAGAGAACATAATTTAAGATTTAAACAGTTTGACATGATCAACATCCAACAACTTTTATTGAATTCGATTATAAACTCCCCGGTTTCTTCGCCAGCGAAGGTATAGAAACACTCCACCAGCTGTCACGCCAAGACAAATTACTACCACTATTACCCAAACATCTGGAAAAAATTATAAATAGTTTAGTCTAGGTTTCCTCCTAAACTAAAGAGAGATGACCTTACTGCACCTCTAGGGAGAACAGTTTAGAACTGATAGAGCTATCAAGTATAAATAAAGTTAGTTTAGTTTAGGTTTCCTCCTGTAGTAACACTGGATCAATAAGAGATAATGCTTACTAGACCTCTAGGGAGAACAGTTTACAACTGATAGAGCTATCCAGTATAAATAAAGTTAGTTTAGTTTAGGTTTCCTCCTGTAGTAACACTGGATCAATAAGAGATGATCCTTACTGGATCTCTAGGAAGAACAGTTTAGAACTGATAGAGCTATCCAGTATAAAGTTAGTTTAGGTTTCCTCCTGTAGTAACACTGGATCAATAAGAGATGATCCTTACTGGACTTCTAGGGAGAACAGTGAACTGATAGAGCTACCCAGTATAAATAAAGTGAGTTTATCATTTCTTACACCAAGGGCTTGAAGAAGATGAAGAAGATTCTCTACAACATGTCGTTTTATGGTCTCCACAACACCATGCTCTATCGTAACCGTCTAGCGTGCAATTTGTTATACCACATATTAAAGCAACCTAGAAAATTATAAACATGCATCGTTCATGTGCGTCAATTCAAACCATACTTGCGTTCACTATAAAGCGCGTCACGGTCCGGTCAACTTTAGAAAAATTTGAAGCACATCTTTCAAATCTATTTATCGACCACCCAACACAAGACTACCTGATATATTAATTACGGACACAAGAATGCGGAAACAAAGATTGCGTAAGGCGTAACACTGAAGTCTAAATCTGTAAATCTAATCATGCTAAAAGATTGAAGATAAACGAGAATTATTTCCTGAGCATATAATACTAAGCATGTATCATACATGTGATTGTTAATATTGGTCGTTAGACTACTTGATGGTATTGTACAACTCTCAAATATTTTAACAACCACTCTTGCGCTAACTCCACTGTAATTTGAATCAGTAAAGATGAGATGGACGTACCGTAGAATGAATGGAAAGTACGATCGCCAAAACACACGAAGCTACATAAACCATCTTCGAACCTTTGGACTCGTATTTGGAAACTAAACTTTATAAACTTCCTTTATCGTGCTCCTTACAAAACTTCCTCTATTCCTTATAGACACAAATAATATATCTTCATGAGGGCTATAAGCAGGACAAATGTCACATGGCATGTCACAAATGGATTTTCCGGTTGACCGCTGGGCACTGGCTTATCCCAGGGTATGCCGTAGACTTTGTTTGCTAGCCATGATTTTCAAAGGTGGACAAAGCAGGAAACATTGTTTCCTTAAAATGTTAGAAAACAAAATGTGCTTCTTATTTTGTTGGAAGACATTCCACAAAGAAAAAGGTGTGCAAAGGTTTGAGGAAACAGATGAACATTCAAATTGTTTCGGTGACAATGTTTCGCAGTTTACCCAAGATCTTTTCTCAGAAATGAAAAAATAATAGACCAAAAACGTGCATCAGTAAACCCTTTATTCAAGTCAACTGAAAGTGTTTCACAAAACAGTTGGTTGAGAGCAACAGAATAAAATTGATAAACTTAGTTCATATACATATATAGAGTGTTTATTTCGCCTCCATTTCGACGTCCAGAGACAGACCAACTCTGTGTCCTCCTTGATCCAGGTTCTTCGCATCAATAAGACCGGAGAGGCCCAGTTTCACGGAAGGACTCAGTTTGTGCGAGTAAGACAGACCAATGTGACTGCTATTGTTCACTTTCACCTGGAATAGATAAGGATTTCATTGCAGGAAATTCACTCTGAATTGACCATTTGCGTAATAGACTAAATTTTGATCTCAACAAAAATTTCATTACAGCTTGAAAGAGCATCACAAAATTAGTAATATTCCAAAGTTTCGTTGCAAAATGTTGTAAAATGCGGAAAATATAGCCTTGCGAAATTTGCAATTTTCAGTCATTTTAGATTACAAACCGGAAATTGACAGCCTCGAAGGGTTTGGGGCTGTCAATTTCCCGTTTGTAATCTAAAACGACTGAAAATTGCAAATTTCGCAAGGCTATATTTTCCGCATTTTACAACATTTTGCAACGAAACTTTGGAATATTACTAATTTTGTGATGCTCTTTCAAGCTATGATGAAATCTTTGTCTAGACTTGTTTAGTTCAAAACTTAGTCTATTACGCAAATGGTCAATTTGCGATCAAAGAAAGATATCTCTGATAAACGTTTGAGGACAGATGATACATCTGGAGGTACTTGAACAAAGAAAAGATTGGTTGTCTGATAATCTATTTGCGTAGACAAATAGATTATTATTATTATTATCCAGGATACCCACATCACAGATCATCTGTGAAGACAAGTTTTGCTGTTGAAAGATGATCCATGGAATCATTACCTTGACTGATGAGATTGGATCAATGATATACTTCATGCCAACTTGAAAGTTAACACTTTCATTGCCCGATGCCCAGTTCATGAGAGCTGCAGCCTCAAGTTTGTTGTTAACCTGAAATAAGGAAACATCTTGAAACTTTAAAATGCTTAAACACAAAACAATTTATAGAGATGTAGTTACTGTATTTCTTCATTTCATGATCTAGCTATCAGAATGTTTCATTGTCTCGAAAATACCACTGCTTCACTCATTGTTGCGATATACTTGTGACGTTATGCAAAGGCACTATTGGACACCATATTTAGTACTTTTGTACTTAAATTTCAGAGTAAGGTTCTCAAAGTCAATTGCAACTACCTTGTGATGTACTGAGCCAGCAAACTTGGATGCATCAGTTCTAAAAATAACAGTGAACATAGTAAATAAACCACCACACTAAGTCTAAATAGGGCCAAAAAATATGGGGGTTTCCTATTTCTTCTTGTAAAAACTTAGGTAGAGTAGGTCGGTTTTAACTTTTCTAAAATTTTCCTAACAACCGGACACCATTTTGTTTAGTCAATGCTTCCACATTCAAAGATAGATTTCCCTAATATTGCCTCAAATTTCCATTTTTCACAAACGTTTTTCTCTAAGTGGAAACACTTACAAGCATGATCGAATAAAAAAGTTTAGGGTCGGGATTTCGGCGTCCAAAAGCTAGGTAGGGTTGGGAAACCGAAAACCCACATATTTTTTTTTTGCCTAGAAGAAATAAAATATAAATCTTTATACAAGACTTACACGGAGGAATGGAGAACAAAGTCAGATGATCTGTAACCAACAGCAATATTACTATTGGTCAATTTGGATTTGGCTGTATCAAACGCACCATGAAGACCACATACCCAACCATTGTAACTGCAAGAAAACACCAGTATAGTTAGCATTACTACTCGACTTTAGCAATCTTTCTTTCAAACCTAATTTTGAATATAAAATCTTCATTTATTTACAAATATCAAGCAATTAATTTATTATCTTACCCAAACACAGATGCAGCTGTCACCATTGGTCCAGCAAAATCAAAGTCGACCTCTGCAGTAGGGTGAAAGTAATCCCTCTTGTAATCAGCCTTGATCTTTGCAGCTTTTTTCCTGCTCAAATACAAGACAAATTCAAATACATTTGGAGAGATTAATCTATGGTTTGCAGTTTAACATGCTCATATTTAATAAATATATTTAGAGTACATGTTCACATCACGTTTCTTACCCAGTTCCAGGAGCAAACATGGTGTCAAAAGACAGTTTTAGTCCATTCATAAGCTAAACAACAATATGGAAATTTTGTCAGCACCAAACTTTATTTCTACTGAAAAGAACTTTCTGTCCTTACCTGGTCTTCAATAGTAATATCAGTACTGAGCACATTATCAGTTGTCCATTTCTCAGATAGTGTCAATCCTGTAAATGTTATGGAATGAATGAATGGAATGCTTCAATATTATGTCAGATAAAGTAATAAAGAACGAACCATGTTTTGCATTCTTGTATTTTGTCTCTAAATGCCCAGCCACTTTTCCGGTTTCATTGCTTGATGACAATGCTGTTGTAAAGTCCTGAAAAAATTAAATGACATATAGCAATCATTGTTTCTCACAGGGGTAGAGATCAGGGTGTTAACCGCATCTGTCTTGGACTACAAGCAATTACTCACCACTCCCTTCTTTGACAAAGTTTTGGCATCGAGTTTGAAAAAACCATAACCAAATTCTTTTCCAAACACATCTCTGGCTTCTTTGCCAAGATCATCAAATTTTGGTGGAACTGAAAAACACAATAACTCTTGAATTAAACCACAAGTAATTAGAGATATCATCACTTTGCGCCAAAATTTAATAACAATTTGGTCGGGCTTCTTTGCTGGTTGGGTCCCATTTTTGACCTGACCCCACAAATTTGCTTGGCCAACCATGACCAGTGATTTAAACACCTCCAAATATTGCCCAGCCTTTGCAACACCCACTTTAAACAAACCACACCCACTAATTAAATTCCTGCACATGCAAAGAGTCAGCAGTGTCTGTGCTTTATTTTATAATCAGCACAGTGCCTGTGCTTTATTTTATAATCAGCAGCAAGCAATACAGCATGCATCATGCAAAAATCACTATAACATGTGATTTTTATAAAATTCTGTTTCAAGCTAAATGTTTGCAATTAGAAACTTAAAATCAATTTCAAGTATTGTTGAAATACAAATCAAATAGCCTAGTCCATTCTGCTGCTTATTAGGTTTGGTGAAAACCTTTAAATACGTCTAAATACTGCATGCAGTAATTGGAAAGATTTATACTACAGTGCATTGTCTATAATTCCTCAGAAAATTGCAAAAAAAATGTAAATCAAACATTTAAATATAAAAGATTGCGAAAATAAATATATTTTTAAAAAGCAATTTAATAACTTGTCAATAATAATTCGATAAACGTCGGATTTCTTTGTTCAAAACCAATTCCGGCCTGAATGCTTATGCAAGATGCCCTGCAGCCAAAAATGGCCGGTCAAATTGCAAAACTTTAAACTGAATGTTCTTTCAATTATTTTGCAGAAAAACATCTTAAATTTATACCTAAAAGAATGTAGAAACAATATAATTGCATGTTAAGTAGCTTCTATTCCAGTGTAAACTTGTATTTAGGGCAAATTTAACAATAAAAGATGATGTATTCATTTTCTAGTGAGATGCCAATACCGACAGACAAATCTGTGTTCAATACAAAATTGCGCAAGAAATACGCACAATTTTCGACGGAATAACACAACATATGAAGAACACAATTTACTGATCATTACTGTTCATCAACGTTTGTCAGAAAACACAGAAAAAGCATAAAAAAATCGATTTTTCGACTTACCTTTCGACGCCATGTTTCTCGATGTTGAACACTGGAAGATAGAGAGAGCATTTTGCGTGACTGCCACGCGCGATATATCACGCGGTTTGCCTCGTTGTAATTTATTCCAAAACACGCAAAAACGCGAGTTCTGGAATCACGCGGTTGCTACGCGACGGCGTCAGGAGTAATTGCAACAATTAGAAAATCAAAAACAAATACCAGTATTACAAGTACATGGCTGCTGTCGATTATTCAGGATTCCGATGGAATCAATCACACAGGTTTTACAACCCATACGTTGGGAAAGGAGCTGTTTTGTTCACAGGTACATTTGTATGAAAATAAAGTTTTAATACTGTAAAATTTAATATTTTTAAATTAAAAAATCCTAAGTCTATTGACCTTCATATGACCTTCATCTCTTGCAGACTGCAATTAACTTATTATGCTGCAATACACCCTAGTGAGGCCTGCTTTCTTGTGTTATTCGTCCTTTATAATTTTGCTTGGGAAGGCAAAGGTGTTTATAGATGTTGTGTCCCCGATTAGTGAAAGCTTGATCTTTGGCTATAAGACATGCATGACACTTTACAGTAATAAATTTATCAATCAATCAATGTTACTAACAATTTTTCATGTTCCATTAGGTCCAGATGCAATCCAAGATCACAAGACTAAGATCTTAAATGCCCGAGCAACAGGGATAGGAACACTCTCACCTGAAGGAACTGGTGACCTTGACTATGTATTGAGGGCTGCTAGGGTACACGTTCTTTGACAATTTAATATTACTATAGTTTAGCTAGCAGAAAGTCTTAGGGTGCCTCACTTAAATCATTTGATTTACATTTACTAGGGTTGCCCACATCCAAGACCAAAATCAGTCAAGGTAAGGAGAATGACCAACAATGAAAATAAATGTAAACTTACTAATATAAACAGGATTTGAAGCAATGTCTTCAATTTGAACCTTGTAGGTTGGTGAGATAGGGTGGGATGTGGCATCTGTGAGAAAAGATCATGTTAAACTTTGGAAAAGTGGACATCAAATCAAAGTAAATATCCTTGCATCTTATTTATCACATGACACCAACTGGCCTTACATGAAATTTCATTGTGTACCGCATATAATTACTTCTGAATTGTTCTTAATTCTTTCTTTGTTTTACAGCTTGGGGAGTTCCGTTTAGCATGTGAACTTAGACATACACATTTGTATCAAAATCCTTGGTGAGTAAAGAAGTTCATTTGTACCAACCCAATAAGTACCATTTAACAGTTAACCATCAAAATGTGTGTCTGTCACTTTAGGTACCCACCACCCAGAAGAGCTAACGAGCAGCTAACAATAACTAATTTAAGAAAAGGTGAGTCCATAAAAACTCTCCTAAACTTTACAACATTCAACAAGATGTCACAAGAATAAGCCCTTCAGTGAACAAGAATAACCCTTACCATACAGACCAGACGCGATTCGTCATCGCGACGCGAATTTTCAAATTTCAATGACATTTAACTTTACTATTTTGCTATGTTTTTCAAATATTCGGAACCACTTAAGCAATTTTAGCTATTTGGCCTGCATATCTTGTAAATTTTTTATCCGTTGATGGTTTTACTTGTTTTTGAAAACTGAAAATTCGCGTCGCGTTGCCGAATCGCATCCGAATGTGTGGGCCTTTACAAGCACTTACGTCACACAATTTTCAATCCATCAAAACGCAACGCAATGTGGGATACGTGTGGGTCAAATATCAATTGTCTGACAGTGATGTGGCAACTTAATTCTAACGTCAATTAGGGTTAGGGTTTGCATTGTATTCAATTGGTGTTATAAAGGAAATGTTTGGTAACGAATAGAAATTGTATGTGTTGCCTCTCCTCTGTCAATGAGCAGGGGTCTGGGGATGAATAGCAGGGGCATCAAGGCCGCCCCGTTAACATAATGAGGGGTCTAGTTGCAACACACGTCCGAGGTTACAGCTGAAATATTACCATCATTTCTTTTATCTACAAAGTCCACCTCCTCCCCAGGTCCTTGCCACATTTATCAGTTAATTTATGGAAAAGTAAATGATAGTGGTAGTACTACAAGATCTTATACCATAAAATGTTAAATATTGTTCAATGTTCTTAATATATATATACTATAACTTATAGTATATATATATATTAAGAACATTGAACAATATTTAACATTTTATGTGATGGCCAAATAGTAGGCCCTCACCTTTGCTGGAATTAAATTATAAATATTATGAATTTTTTAAAATGATTAAAACGGCCATGGGTATGTTGTGCTACCCATAGCCGTGCTATCCATTGTTGTCTTATCGAGAGGCAGAGCATAAATATATGAAAACTGGCCCAAAAATATCGCCCTGTTTTCTCTTTCAGTAAACGAGAATAGATGCAAAAGCCAACCAAATCCTTACAGAAGGGCACAATCAGCATGGCCAACTTCAACAGACAGTTCAACTAACATACGGTTACGGCATAAACAGCAACCCATGACGCTGCAAGTCAAATTTAATACAAGTGTGCGCATGTAGTTTTCTTGCATGCAATATAAGTTGGAAATTAAGTTTTCTGTCATTTGAGTTGACTGATCAACTATAAATAAGGTTTTTTAGGAATCAGACGTAACTATAGTTTCTTTGACATTCTTTCATAGCAGCCACAATTCTGAGTGGCTAAATCCAGTGTGCAAGTGTGTCCTGACAAGAGTGACAGAATAATTAATACATTAGAAGAGTTATACCTGTATATAGGTGCATTAAGGCGTGTACTCTCCTAATTATGTAAATAAAGTTGACAAAGAAGAGTATAAAAATGATGTACGTTAGTTCTAGCCACACCACGAGGTTATAAAGTCAACACACTATCCAGTATTTCTTTCAAATTGAAAGTATTTGATTTTTACTTCTGCTAGTTTTAATGAACACTTCTTTATAAGGACGTTCATACCGTGAACTAGTGTTTCTTTAACAAAATTTAAATATCCCTACCTATAATATGCTACTGTATTTATCTATGTACAGTATAGAACACAATATAAATTACACCCAACACAACATTTGATGCCCAGCTCCAAAAATACCCTTTTGGCCTCTATGTTAAGGACAGACCATCAGAAAAGTGAAGGATGGGGGGGGGGGCGGCAACAGAAAACATCTATACAACCAGAACGTACGTGGCAGAACAAAATATATCACATACAACACGAAAAACATGCACAACCAGTGACAAAAAATTTCTCCACCC